>VCRD01000170.1:120318-177491 GCA_006783055.1 Trinorchestia longiramus
CGTACTACGTATGGGCAGAACGAGCAACTAAAAATCTGCGAAACAGCGAAAATACCGAGATCAATATTTTGCATTCATTTTTTAGAAAATCACGTAATAGCAAGTCAGCGATCAACGAACCGCAAAAGAGCGAGGGAACACTATAATTATTAATACAAGAACTACTATATAAACTACATACTTCATTCTAACAAACAGTCTTACCATCTTCTAGAAAACATAAAAAGTAGGAATAAATGTTTACCTTGAGTTTTTCATTAAGCATCAAGTCATCCCTGGAGTTGACGGTGACAGGTAGGCCAAAGTTGGACTGCAGAGTGCGACTCATCAAGTCCAAATTCCAGCGGCGATTGTAGCTGGTTAACGTGCACAAATATCACAAAAATATCTGAATCAACAAAAATTTATGAGCATGACCACAAAATGCTTCAAGATTATCTCAAGTTTAAAACTTTGAATGTTATCAGTAAGGTATCTTTGTTTGAATTAACTCATCAAAAAAGATAGGTTGAATAAAGTAAGAGGTACCACCAGCTTGGTCGACTGGTGAGCGAATCTGCTTGCGAGCGGAAAGACCCGGGTTCGAATCCCGCTGCCGACATGGTTGACGCGGCTAGAAATACGGCATGGGACTTGGGTAAACAACCGAATAATTATCGAAGTAATTATCCGACCCAAGAATGGGCCAGAAGGTTCGTTCCTATAGCCTCATTCTATTCTATTCTAGGTCAGTAACCCTGAAGTGGCTTGGTAAAGTTAAAGTAAACAAACTGTACTGAGCAAAAAATTGTGATTGACCATTCAACATACCAAGGAGTAATTAGGCACTACTGATATAACATTTAGAAAGCAGTCTTACTTTTGTTCTAGAACATGTTACTTACAGCATAAGGAACCAATTTAGAAATCAACAGGGAAATGTTTATTGAAAGTATATCTTTATAGAGAAAAGAAAAGTAATGGCCCTTGATCCTATAATGTGAAATAATTGAATCATCACAGCAAACCACCAAAAATGAAGAAAAATTTGTTAACTTGATTAAGATACTATAACTAGGAAACTTTTTCCATAAAAAACATCCAAAACACTCCATAGAGGTAACATAGCAAATTGTTCATATAGATAACATACCTTTTCCTCTCAGTAAAGAAGCAGCAGTTGAGGTTGCCCAAGTCATGATAGACTGTACCACCGCCACTCTGTCTACGCACAACGGGGACGTGGGCGCTCTCCAAGTAGGCCAAGTTTGCTTCAACGAAAGGATTTTGGTGGCGACCAATGACAACACATGGAGCGTTGCGATACAGGAAAAGCAAACGCTTGCTTTCAAATGACCATCGGCTGTACAGCCATGTTTCCAGGGCAAGGTTTGAGAAGACATCAGTGGATTGGGAGATGAAAACTACTTTATTTGAAGCCTTAGAAGCACCTTTGATACCAGTATTATTACTGGTAGTGACGAAATGTCTAATTCCAGCAATGCAGTTCGAAAATTTAGGACTTGTTTTAAACTTGAGCAGAGAATGGGAACATGAAAGAGAAAGACAAGCAGCTTGAAGAGATGCCATATTTGTGGCAGAAGAAAAAGAAATTGAGACAATAGATTCCTGTATGAACTTAGTCCAGAAATGAAAATAACCTAACGAGTCTGGACAGTTTAAGCAAAAGAGGAATATTTAAAGAAAGAAATGATCAAAGAGTAGCTATTATTAATTACTGATAAAATGCTATCAAAATCAAGCTAGTTTAAGAAGATCTAGAAAAGAAAGAACTACAGCCAAAAGTAATAGCAAGGTGGTCATGTGTCTCTTGAGTCATGTGAAGCCACTTAGTTGTCTGGTGCAATCCAACATTCAAGCTGGCAAAGCAATACTCCACAGGTAATGGCAAACTTTGTGAACAACTCATCGAGGAGTAAAACTTCATATAAAACTTACTAAAAAGTAATTCCCCTATTGAATAATAAAGTTCTTTTGAGTTAAACTAAATGTTAAAACTTTATAAAAAGAGGTAGTCACACACTTGTTAATCTGTGCAAATATCTGAAATTAAATAATTCAAATAAAATTGAGAGTTAGTAGTCAGACAAAATAAAATGTGTTTAAACTTGGGAACCAATCAAAATTCTAGTTTAGTTCTTTCTAAACAAAAAAAAACATAAGATGTAGATGTATGACATGTTTACATCCTTTATTGCAGTTTCATGCTAAATTTTAACAATAAAAGTGCTCTGCAGCACATCAGTTTTTGAGGATATTGTCAATTTTGATTATATGGGCATTGCACCTTCAAATAGGTGTAATATACAGGGTGTCTCAAAAAAATGTAAATGTAACGCACCCTTGGTGTGCGTTATCAGCGTTGTCTGGACAATAATGGTCATCAATTCTAACATGATTCTTTAATCACATTTGTCTTCTGTATTCGAAGCTATTCTATTTCACTGTATGTTCATAAATAAAGGATCTCGTCATTCGAAGTGTGAGTACATTTTTTTGAGACACCCTATATATAACATACCATGTGATGTATACGCACCATTTTCGTATACGCACCTAGAGTAATAATGAATGAGTCTTAGCCAGACTCATTCATTATTACTCTCGGTCAGTGGTTCTTAAACTGTGCACCCGGGCGCACTGGTGCACCCGAGCGTACTGGTGCACCCGAGCGTACTGGTGCACCCGAGCGTACTGGTGCGACCCAGAGCTTTTTCAAGAGCGCCCCGCACCTCGTAGCAATCCTGTAAATCTAGAGGATCCCGATATGAGAGGTAAATGTATACAAAGTCATTATTTTATATCATTTACTTGTGAATATTGCTTGTTTCGTTGCCTGCTTATATTATGAGATTTGTTTTGTTTTTTCTTGCACACCAGAACTTGAATTCTGGGTTATTTAGAATTTCATATTAAGGTTTTGCTAAAATCCTTATTGGCATTTCTGAAAGAGAGTTAAATGACACTATGGTTGCCAAAGTGTACGATTTATTGCGAAAGTCGTTACTTTTTGCAAAGGCGTACGAATTTTGATATGTATTTTGTGAATATGTTGGGACTTTTAATGTTGTTAATGCTATTTTGTGCAGTTTTAAATGAACTGATTATTTGTGTTTATAATACATGGAACATGTATATTACTGTTCATAATGGTTGAGTTTTTAACTGCACGTGAGCACGTCACTGACGTCAGTGTTGCATAACAGGCGTTAGTGAGTGAGTATGTCGTGTCTCGTGAACTGTGCTATCAAAAGTAAATGTGTTGTGCCTTATACAAATTCCAGAATAAATACCATTGACAATTGCCTTTGTTAAGAAAAATCCATCTATAAAACTGGATAAGTTTCTTAAGAAGCGCGATATTCATGAATGCTATCGAGTAAACAACCCTCAAATCTAGAAGTTACTCAACTAGTAGGAGAGCAAAATCGCGACCGACCCGAAAATACGATGAGTTATTCAAGCCTTGGTTTCTCTTGTCCTAGAAATGTTGATAATCCACAGCCATTATGTTAAATGTGTGGAATTAAAATATCAAATGAATCAATGCTCTCTAGTAAACTTAGTAAACATTTTAAAAGAAACACTCATTTACAAGACAAACCCACAAGTTATTTCAAGAGAATGTCTAAACAGTTTAGATAAGCAGGCAATTCTTTAAAAAGTTTGATGACTGTTTCTGATAAAGCTCAAATTGCTTTTTACCAAGTCTTGGAAATGATTGCACAAAATATGAAACCTCACACTATGGGTGAGTCACTTAGTTGGCTAGCTTGTAAAAAGATGGTCAGTAAAATGTTAGGAAATGAAACAGCCACAAAAATAAGCAAGATACATCTGTCCAATGATACTGTTACAAGGCATATTTTGGAAATGTCTTCTAATATTGAAAAAATGTATGTGATAATAAACTCCAATGTTTTGATTTTCCCCTGCAAGTTGACGAATCAGACACTGCCAACAAGGCGCAACTCTTAACATTTATTCCTTTCATTAATGAAAATCAAATAAATCAGTTCCTGTTTTGAAAAGTATAAAGTCTGACTACAAAAGGTGAAGACTTTTTAGTATTGTGAATAACTACTTTGATAAATGGCAGTTATTGTGGAAATCATGTGTAGGCATCTGCAGAGATGGACTCCTTCTATGATATGCTGCAACAAGTGTCTTGTATATTTTATAATAGAATGAAATGAAAATGTTATTGTAACTCATTGTTTCCTTCATGGAGAGGCCTTGATGTCAAAATTGCTAGGAGAGGATTTATGAAAAATCTTAAATCAAGTTGTTAAAATGGGGAACTTTATTAAAACAAGACCAGTTAAATCACAACTATTTTAACAGATATGCACCAATATGGACTCTCAACACAGACGACTACTTTTACACACCGAGGTGAGGTGGCTGTCAAAACGCAAAGTACTTACCCGTGCACACGAGTTAAGGTAAGAACTTATCACATTTTTTTAATTAATGAAACAATTATATATTTGTAACCTTCAGTGTGAATTTTGAATTACCATGTTACAATATTTGGCATAAAGTTTTCAGCCTCTCAATATTCTGAACTCTAGCATGCAAGGAGAAGAGAAACATATCCTCACAACCCCCAACAAAATTAGAGCATTTCAGAAGAAGCTACAAATTTGGAAAGGTCCAGCAATGGGAGGCAGTCTCAAAATGTTCCCATTGCTACGTAATTCTCTCAACTAAAATTCTGCCAATGATAGTTGAACATTTAACAACTTTGGAAGAAAATTTAAGGTACTATTTTCCACCAATTAACACTGCTCAATATGACTGGATTAAAAACTCTTTTATAAAAACTGCCCTGGATTCCAGTTTAACACTAATAGAAAGATTAAAACTGGCAGCAGTGTCCACTGATTGTGGATTGATGATCAAACACAAAGGATTGTCACTTCAAGCAATTTAACTTTCCATCAGAAAAGAACCTGTGTTGATATCCTAAAGAGCCTAAGCTGTCATGTTGCAATTTTCCACTTCATATTTATGTGAATTGGGATTTTCACACCTCACCACAAAGTCTAAAAATGAGGAACTCTTCAATGCACTGATGAAGAAATGACTTTGTTTCTCATATATAAGACCAAAATTTGAAGAACTCCATAAGTCTCATATTTTGTAATAACAGGAAAAACAACTTCATATATTTAAATTTGATTGTATTAAATGTGATAGTTTTATTTTTATTTAGCAACTTAATTATAATATATTAGTTTTATCTTGCATATAGTGCACCTGCAAAAATTTGTAGTATTGTAAGTGCTTCTGAACTATGAAAAGTTTGAGAACCACTGCTCTAGGTAGTAATAAGTGTTAGAGTAAAACTTTAACAAGTTATTTGCCTTGATACAGTATTAAATCTACAGATATGCTTTATTCCACAAAGGGTGGATGATGGATATAAATAGTTAGAATTATTTAAATTGGCATATTTTAATTGTCTTGCACTGCATAATTTCTTGAAGTATACATTGATGCATTGAAAAAATTATTAAATTGAACACTTTAATGTAAATTTACTTGAATTATTTGTTGTTTTCAAATGACTAGACTTTGAATTGACACAGGTAGTTACAGAATAAAATTTGTACTCCTACTGAATTGATTATTAATTAACAAATTTAATTCAAATACATGAGCAGCAGAAAATTTTATTCATGTTAATTATTCTCAGTTCATACCATAAAATTATTAAATAACAATAAGTACAACATAAAAATATGACATTATAGATTTCAAGTATATTCCAGATGACAAATATCTCATTTATTTCTACAATATGGTTCATTCTATTCTATTATATTTATGATAGATGTAATTTGAGTAAAATAACTTGAAAATTTATTCCCAATTATTTATTAAACATTGGAAAAAAATAAATGTTACAACTTTTTGGTAAACATTTTTTAACTCAAAAACTAGGTCCTTCAATGAAGCTTCCTTCATTTTAATCCATTTAAATGTCTCAGCTTTTTCTTCAAAAAATACCATTGATCTTCTACTTTAAGTTTCATTGAACACATATATTTAGAGAGATGTACATACACAAATGTATGAGAGCTCACCCCTTCTTTCAAGTATGAAATTAATGAAAAGAATTTAGGATATAACATTGCATATTGATTTTGAGGAATACAGAGTACAGTTATAGCAAAAATAACACTTATTACATTTCTATTAACAACACATTACAATTTACTGCATGACAGCATATTTGCATACCAAAAACTTTAACTGTTAATTTTTTGAGAACCAACTATATCATTCATATAATATTTAGTGTTGTTCTATACAGCAAGAAGCATGAACAGTCTAAATATTCTTTAGTCATTAACATTTAATAGCATGATGGTACAAACTTATAGTCAATTTAATATCCCTGAATATAAATATATGAAGTGTAATATAGAAGAATGAAAGCTAATACTCCTTAGCGTAATGTTGAACACAACATAACTGTTTAAATGCATGCCATATAGTAATAAATTCATGATTTCTACCCAAGGAATGACATTCAAGCAATCGTGTCAAGGTTAGATTCTGCATTGTCTCAACATACAATAACGACAACTTTTCATAAGGCATAACCACACATGTGTAATATAGGCTTAAGCCAATGACCCTTACGTAAGCTCCCACTGATCATATATGCATGGAGACAAGCTTGAACCCTCATACTCGTACTTAGACTTGAAGACCAGCGTTTGGCTGGGGCCTTCGTAACGGCCTTTAATTTCCTCTAATACACACACACATACAACAGGATGGCATCCCAGTCTTTCGCCTGTGAGCCAGGGTCATCTAAAGTAATTTCACTGCTGCCACCGTGAGTCACTCCATGCAAATGAACCAGCTGAACCTAGTCTCTAAGATACAGTCCGTAACGACAGTGTTGCCAACTGGAATAGGCAAAATACCGCCAGAAATTTACCCAAAAACTGCTATATATTTATTGAATACCGCTAGAATTCCTGCTAACCCATACTGGAACTTTGTGATGAAAAACGAAGTTAATATTTAATGTTTTCCATGAGCATATATCAAGCGTAAAAAATTAAATCGTTCATTAACTTCTAAACTAATTGGTTTTATTCATTAGGGTAGGTTTTAACCCAACTCTGAAACTTCATGATTTTTCAGTTGAAGAACTTGCACATGTTTTTAAAGTTTTATTTTTTGAAGAACATTTATTGGATACTTTATTCAGGCATGTGAAGAGTATTAGCAAAAACTTATTATTTCAGTTTATGATACACTCCATTCTTTATACCAGGGGCTTCCAACCTTTCTCTGGCCTTGTACCCCTTCAGTAATTTGACAGAAGAGAATGTACCCTTGAATTTTAAGATATATGAAAAAAATGGATTTTCTTATATATACACATAAATATTTACAAATGAATATATATCTATATATATACACACACACACATATATATATATATATATATATATATATATATACACACACACACATATATATATATATATATATATATATATATATATATATATATATATATATATATATATATATATATATATATAAATATTTTTCGCCTCTATTGCTAACCTTATATGCACCCCATTAGATAAGCAAATTACCAAAATCTACCCCTGGGGTACATGTACCCCAGTTAGGAACCTCTGGTTTACACCAACCATGATACTGGCATTGTCAGCATCTATTGGTAAAGTTTATCAATATCAAGCCTTTAAATTTCCAGCTCACATTTCATAGCATTAACAATAAACTGTGCATCGCAGGATTCAAATTCAACAAGATTTAGATAGCTTGAAACAATTTTGTTAAATTTTTTACTGAAATATATGATAACAATACCAAACATTTTGTGAACGATAATCCCTTGACTCCTTTAGAAGTTAACTGTACTTACCCTCACCAACATCGTCCTACACATCATTTTGAAAATGAGTGCTTAGGACATTTTTAATTATCTCTGTTCATTATGTACTGTGCATCTTTAGTTGCGATGACATTTTACTGTCAGCAATTGTTGACTTCAACATACATGTCAGATTATCACAATTTACGATGGAGGAATGGCAAGCATGATTGGGTTCCAGTAATGTGGTTTCGTTACATTTCAGGGCAATAAAGCGAGTTATATCTGGCGCTGGAACATCACTGTTATTAACATGTTTCTTCGTTTTACTGTGGTTAAGTTTCTATATTTGGCACTTACATTAACTGCATGAAAAACAGAACGCTTTTGAAAAGTCACCTCTCAATTCTTTAATCCAGTATTTGAATCTATCAGCATTCAACCTTTCACCTCTAAATCTTTACTTGTACTGCCTGACTCTTGGAATGATTATTAAAGGTAAGTTTTCTAATAATCACGAATATCAACACAAGGTTAACGAGCTAACGAGCAACACAACTTTTCAGTACTCCTGCGGTGGACGGCGTGATACTGATGCAGTTCCGTCGCAGACCCTACGAAACGAAACAAACGCTCAACATCAAACTTAGACTTAAATTTGAGAAAAAGCGTTTGACTGGGGCCTTTGTAACGGCCTTTAATTTCCTCTAATACACACACACACACACACACATACAACAGGGTGGCATCCCAGAGTTTTTCTCCTGTGAGCCAGGGTCGTCTAAAGTAATTTTTCTAGGGCTATCCTGAGTCATTCAATGTAAATGAACCAGCCAAGTGAGGGCATCACTGGAAGATCCAGTTTGTCATGCACAGCCCTGCATGCTTAGCAGGTAGTCACATTCAAGGAAACTGACTATTCGACATCAATGTCGCTTATTACACGCATGCACTCAGAAATTTTTAATTGCATCCACAACAGTCATGTTACATTCTTCATCGAGCACTACAAGATATCTCATACCAGTCTTCTTCAACACACCTGGCATTCCACTGATTCTCTCCATACTGCATATAGACCACATCCATGAAGCTCTCTCGCTCATGCTCGTATTTACTACATTCTAAGACTATATGTTCAACTGTTTCCTCTACTCCTCTGTTACGCTGCAGACATAACCTCATATTATCCTCATTCTACCTTCATGTACGCCTACTCACACTTAATGTCTTACATCTGAGGGCAAACAAGAGTTGGCTGCCAAAACTTTCATCATAAAACATTTCAAACCTTAGTACATTCTTACCGGCATACCAAATTAAAGCAGTTTTCCCATTTATACTACGCTTCCATTTGTTCAGACCATACTCTTGTTAGGTTTTCAATTTCTATTTCCACTTAGTGCAATCCCACTCAAATTCTTTACCTCTTTGATTTCTCAATAACCAATTGTCCATAGGTCTTCCAATTCTAACACGAACGATCTTCTGAATCTTTAGTTTTCTTGCATGCCCCCAGCAAATTTTCTCCCAAAGACTTTCTCTCAGATTCCATTTAAAAATTAGTTTAGTCCACCTTTTATTATCCATACGCTCAATTTGCACCTTATAATTCAACACAGCCTTTAATATTCTTTCAGAAAACAGACTCCACCCTAGATCCCCCGTAATAGCTTCTACAACCGTCCATTTTCGGGTGCCTAATGCCAAACACCCTACCCTATTCTGCAGCACCTCCAACTTTTGAAGGTCTCCTCTATTTCATGCCATAACATTTATGCCAAACATTATGCTAGGTACTGCAACATACTTCCAAATTCCTCTGACACACTCATATTTATTTGCTCTATATTTGGCCACACCGCTTAGTCTTCCCCACCACTGAATAGCTTTTACCACTTTCTCACCTTTTGCTCCTGCACATCTATCTTCACTCAACATACATTCCAGGTACTTACATTCCTTAGTTCTGCCTATCTTAACATCTTTAATATTTCATTCTCTATCTCTGTGAATCTCATCACCATTTATAACCATGACTTTACTTCTATCTCCTCCAAATTTCACCTTGAAATCTTTACTGTATCCATCCACAATCTTCAACATAATTTGCAGTTCCTGCTCTGATTCACTAACCAAAACAATGTCATCAGCATACAGCAAACAATTCAATTTCTCTTCTCCAACTTTCAGTCTAAAACCACTCATTCTCAGGCGGACAGTTAATTCTTCTGTGTATAGGCCAAACAGCGAGGGACACAGAATACAACCTGTCTTACTCCCCTTCTACTGCTCACCTGTCATGTCACTAAATCTTCCTGCGGCTATATTGCACACGTATTCTCATACAAACTTTTCACAATTCACTATCTTCTCACTAAAACCAATTTTTCCTAGCACATCTAGCAACATCATACGGCCTACTCTATCATACGCCTTTTCAATATCCAAAAATGCAAGATACACCTTTTTATTTTATTTCTTCTTTCTTTCAATTATTTCATTTACCACAAACAAATTATCTTCACCACGTCTGTCTCTTCTAAAACCACTCTGTTCGTCCCCCATGACTCTTGGTTCTTCTACCACATGTTTCATCATTTCATTTAGGATTCCACAAAAAATCTTACTGTGTCAGCCAGAGCAATAGGTTTATAATTTTTTAGTTCTCTCATACTTTTATGTCTACCCTCATGCAAGAAAACTACATTACATTTATTCCACTTATTTGGAACTTTTTTACAACTCCATATCTCATCAAACAAACATCTCAACATTTCAATTATACACCCACCACTATGCTTATAGAACTCATATATAAAACGACTAACGAACGAGAAATTTCCCGTATTGAACGAGAGCGCTCAGTCAAATTGGACGTCATCCAAGACTATAACAAGTTTGAAAGAAAACAAATTTATTTTATTTAGGAAATAGAGTATTCATTTTGAATACCGATAGAAAAATTTGAAAAACCCTATATTTACCGCTAGTTGCTACTTTGGTACCACTAGGTGCACCACAAAAATGCTAAATCTAGCGGGAAAACCGCTAAATTGACAACACTGCGTACTAGTCAACAACTTACCGAGCAGACTACCCTTCTGATCGAAGCACCTGTTACTGGGCGGTAGATTACCCTATATTGCAAAATTTTACCTTGGGATTTGCATGGTTTCATATACTGACGATTTGTAACTGCATCGACTAAAAGCGATAATATAAGAATTTTTAAAAATTGTTACTCATCATAAATATACAATGAAACACTATTAGAAAATTGAATGGCTATGAACTGTTAATATACGTTCAAACGTTCGAAATCATGTAAATAACCTTTTAATACATGCAAAACTATCATAACTATTTTTATCATATTATCACAATTTGTTCTTCCTATCATTTATTCTCATAATATTTTAGCAGAACAGGCTTGAAATGATACCGATATTTGAGTTGATAATGAAAAATGAGATAAATATTCCACAAATCCTCCTGAAGACCCATTTTCAAACAGCTGGGCACCATCAGAAAATATTTTACGTCTACAGCCACCGTGGGCGAGTGGTCTGCGGCCCGTGTTCTGTATCGGGTCTCTGCTTCATGTAGAAAGACTGCGGGTTCGAACGTGGCCATGGACACGAGTTGTTTCTCGTACGCCGCGCCGTGCACTCAACCCGCGAAGCACTCAACTCCCCGCCCATGAAGACGCCCATCAACCTCTCGAGATCGTCGCATGGAGCTCACCATCACCCTAACTCCTAGAATGTTAACCTTAAGAATTTGAAAAACCAATGTACTAATGTCTATGTACTTTGTACTCGATTGGAAATAAAGATTGTTGTTGTTAAAGATTGTTATGAAAACTACCTTGTCTGCAGTCCCCCGGTCGAAAGCCTGTAACCACTCGTGGGACTTTGTGCTTCTGGTTTAAAAACGCTGGTCCAGAGGAAGGTGGGGACTTCTGGGATTCTGTGTATGAAACAATTTCCAGTGTGAGGTACATGCAATCCCAATAGGACACAAAACAAATGCAGAGGCGTGGTTGGTTCGGGTTTAGGGAAAATATTCGTATTTCGCGTTAAAATGTTCACTTTAAAAATTGAAATGCAAAAAGCTTGGTTCACGATGTGAATGTTAGTTTCTTCATGTGCATAACATGGGTTAACACAGTGGTTCCTAATCTTTTTCGAGGCGTGGCACACTATTAAACTTCTTAATTGTAGGCGGCACAACTGTCGGAAAAAGTTTATACTTCTATTGCTAATGCCCTTTTCCACGTAACACTTGAAACTTCGTATATTTTCAAGACAGATTTGAACAACAAAATACAAGTAGGCCTAGAATTTTATTATTTCGTACATCGGTTAAAAGTAAAATATAGAAATTATATATCTTAAGTTCATATCCTAATTTACGTTTCTATTTCAATAAGCCAAATGTCAAAGAATATTTGAAGTAGAATTCAAAGAAGAAAAAAGGATATGATACTCCCATGAAGGAAGTAGAGATTTTAGTGAGAAACTTGAGCCTGGTGCTTTTTTTCAACTGCTCTAATATTTGGTCGAATGTAAGAGAGGCATATTCTCGAGTCTTCCTCGACACTTTCAAGCCTTGCACGTTTAGGGGTGTTCTGTGTTACAAAGAAAGAAAAAACTATGTTCTTATTTAATACAACAAGAAGTAGAAGGAGGCAGAGGTGGTAAAACGGTTTTGTAGAACTGTCTTCCCTATTTCTGGCTATTTTCCTGATCGAAGTTAAAATCCCGGTATAAATATTTTTTTCCAGCGTTAACAATGCTATTCATCACAAATAATGAATTGGACATCAATAATATAAATAATTCCTCCAGATATTTTCCACTACACCAAGATGGTATCGGAATGTGAAAGAAATCGCTTCCATGAAGAAGAAATTTAAACATAAACATTGGAATTCTACACCCAAATCATTTATCCATACATTAGGAGGCCAAATGTTTATGATGTGCAGCAACCTTTACTAAAAAGAAGGCCCCTCAGTTGTTTCACCTCAGGAGCCATGTTCAGTATGCCAAAAAAGCCCCAGGTGAGAAAGCAAGAAACTTTTCACGATAGAGACTACGACTAAGCTGAGAAACGTAGAATTTGTTGAGAAAAGCCAAAGAACCTGACACGATTTTTATACTGCACTCCGGAAACAACACCAACAATTAAAATGGCTTGTGTTCTTATGACCTGAATCTCAGACAGATTCGATCCAAACCTTCGAAGTGTTGGATCTGAGTACGTGCATAAAGAGTCACTAATTTGAAGGCAGGACATCAACCTTCACTGGCACGTTGCGTTACCACATCCTGACTCGAGACACGTTATTCGTTGATTTTACCAGCACAACTTCATCTTCAGAACAAGTGTTTCGAATTAAAAACACAAAAAATTTAGCAAAAATATAAAAAATATAAACTTCAGCAAAATAATGTACTATCAGTATCTCACCCACCTCTTGAGGAGTTGCTCTTGCCTTTTGAAATATGAATGGTCTGAATTTGAACAATGATAATATGTAAGTAAAATGGTAGAGCTAGCATGAGGCCACTTGAACTTCTGTGTCAGATGAGGAGATGTCAAGACGGGCAAAAACATGTTATCTCATATTGGTTTCTGGTTCCTCAGGCAATATTCAGGAAAACAAAAACGTAAAATATCTGAAAAATAAGGACCATTAATCGAAAAGTAACTCAGAAATTAATAGGTACAACTACTGATAGGGGAGAATTTTCATGAAAATATAAGTGAATTAGTAAAATCTAAACCGTAGAACTTTCTGGGGAACTGCCTAGTCTAGTTCTACTATTTAATAACTAGACAGTTCTCGTGAAAATTCTACGGTTTAGATTTCAGTAATTTCAAGTTATTATAGAGATGAATGCATTAAAGATTTGCGAAGAATTATTGTGATTTAAATGAATACTTTTCATTAATGTATACAGAAATTTCATTCGATATCTTATCCACCAAAATCATGGCTCAGATAGTACCCGTTGGAATTTCTTGGTTTAAAAGTAATAAAATTAAGGAATGTGAATTAAAATACAATTTTCAGTTTTACACGTGGTACTATCAGAATCTGAATATTTTTCATAAATATGTACAGAACTTCCATTCTGTACCGTATTAACCTATAACGTGGCCGTGTAAGAGAAAAAAGCCAATAACGAAAAAATAAAGATCAATGGAGGATGACCCGAACGTTTTATGGTGAGCCAATAGGAGTATTTAACCCAGTTAGATAAATGATAATTTAAGGAAATTACATATAAATATGCATTCACACAAACTCAGGGATATACAAAATCAGACTCAAGGAAGAAGAAGGAACCTCAGTGACCACCGGACATCAGTCTCCACGTCGCGCTAACATGCGTAGATGTAGCCGTCGTCACCCTTGCGTAATGGACTGTCTTGGATTTCCGTCAGATCTCCGTAACGGAGCTGCCTCTCTCACCTAAGCGTTAGCGTATCTAACGAACTCCATGCACTGCCTACTGAAGCAGGGCTTTAAACAAACGAAGGCGCAACTGCGCCTTAATTAAAGTTAATTTCTTACACAAAAATATTCAGATTATGATAGTACCGCGGGTAGAACTAAAATATGTATTTTGTTTATAGATCCTTAATTTTATCACTTTTAAACCTAGTAATTTCAACGGGTACTATCAGGGCCATGTTATTGATACGTGAGATAGAGAATGGAAGTTCAGTATATATTAATGAAAAGCATTCATTTAAATCACGATAATTCGTCATAAGCCTTTAATGCATTTATCTTTAGAATAATTTCGAATTAGTCAAATCTAAATCGTGGAATTTTTACGGGAACGGTCTAGTCCCACTTTATAATAATTTCGAACTTGTTGCTTACTTGCTTGCTTGCTTGGTCCGTCTCTCTGTCACACTCATAAGGATTTAGATAGGAGGAAATTCGGCAGGGTATACATGCATTGTAAGCATTGTATTGTGGATATCGAAGGTACATCCTTCAATGTGGAAACTCTTTTGCAAAGCCCGCATCCACTGGCAAATCAAAGGAAAAATTCAATAAAAAACACGTGAATTTTTTCACGTGTGGGTCTTTTAGTTGACATAACGAAAAATATGACTCGATATTTGCAGCACGTCGTCCCACTTCATGAATGGGACTTTTGTCCAAGGGAGTAGTGCTAGAGCTTGCTATTGTTCGAGAAAACTTTGTTCCAGAACCTTGTCTAGAGTCTGGACATATCATTAACCACGGCTAGACATTGTTAAGAATTTAAAATCATTGTGGAAGAAAAAGGATCGCATTTCAGAACGTATAGCGTGCAACGCAAAGTTTCTCACTCACGAGCGTGACTCCCACGGACGACGTTGACAAAAGATCATCTTCCAGCAACTGGATATGGAAAGTATAATAACTACGAGTTGTATTTGTTATGTTTATTTTCGAGTAGGGAAATACACATTTGTACATCATGAAAAACGGTTTCAACCAGTCCGCCATAAAATATTACGTAACTAAATTTCACGTGAGTATGAACTCGACCATGAAAACATGACATGTTTCAAGCCCACTACAGAAAAACTGCGCATTCACATAAACAGTATCGTGCTTGCAAGAATGTTTGCTCCGATACAGATGGTATAATTTTGGTTCTCTACTTACATTGCTCAGAAGGTTTAATATAAGTAATAAGAAGGTTTAATAAGTGATCCAGCACTGCGTTTAGCTACTCTATCAAAATTTCTCCAAGTACAAAAATCTCAAGGCCCATAGTTGTAGCTGGGTTGTGTTTGCCATGACTTATGTTTTTCTTTTGTGATCTTCGTGATTCGAACGGAATTCTTTGCCGCATACTGTTCGTTTATTTCAAGCGACGATGATAATTAATAATTAATTAACCCTTTTATGATAGATGACATTGATAGCTACAAGAAACTATACACTGGTCATCAGCGTAAGGAGACGTGATGTTACTTTCAGGCGTTAATATATGGGCTAAGGATTTCACTCTTTCATTTCTGTAAATAATTAATCGTAGAAATGATTTGTTGCTATAATTTACGACTTAGTAAATGCATAAACAGGTTAGTGAGAAGAGAGGACGACATTTTTTAGTGAAAAAGCACAAACTTTGCGATCCTTTCACATCAACAGCAGTCTTCACGAAAACTGATCGAATGACCAATACGCTTACGAAATTCTAAATTAAAATTTGATTTATTTCAATGTAAATTGAAAGCATATGCCATCACTGTAGGATTTCATTACTGCTTCATCATACTCGTTTGTGTCTCTCGGACAACCACAGCCGAGTTAACAAAAATATGGCAAAGGAAAATACAGTATATTTTACACCACACATCATTCCCATCATAACTGACATTTTAAATAAGTTAAATACATAAAAAATCGAGTCCTAGTGTATAAAAGGCATTTCAATATGATGTTTTATTTCATTTCAGACACATAAATCGAATACTCTTAAAGACATTGCAATTCGAGGCATTGTACTGAAAGCCTACGTACAGAAGAGAGGTATCTAACAACTTCTTACTCTAAGTAATGTGAGACAATGAAAGTTTTTACTCTCGTGCCAAGTATAGAAGTTGTGACCAGCACCAGCTACACAGAATAAAGAGGACTATAAAAAAGGTGTTCACGACCAAGGAAATAGTAATTGCGTATAAAATTCTTGTTGTTACCTGTTTCTGACATTCATTATTTCACGGAACATAAAACAGCCGAAAGGATGCAATTTAAAAGACACCTTTCCTTGGGTTTTTCTTATGGTTTATATAAGTACTCGTTAAGAACTAATAACAGTATCCTATCATTGCTGGAAATAATAAGATTCAAAGCTAACATTAGGACCAATCCTAAAAACTAAGCACAATAAAGAAAGAAAGTTTTGAATAATAATGGTGTATACTCTGAAACAAGCATATATTAAAGTTTTGCAGTTACAATCTGTTGTATAATATGTGACTAATGTATATTGTTGGTCGGATAACGCAGAAAACATTGTACGCATTCTACTCGTATAAAATACACAAAGATTTAGAAAGGAGTATTTTCAAACACGCTGGTTACGTTTGTTGCGGTACTAAGTCGCGACAAAGCCTAATAATCGTGGAACAACTCTCATAGTTTGTATGCCTGCCAAGTACCTCAAAGTTTTAAAGCTAATACGCTTGCACTCTGCCAAGTTTGAAGGTGGAACTTGCACAGTTCGAGTCACCAACTTTAACGGCTGCAAGTGACAGTTCAAGTACTTCGAGTTTGGCTGATGTGCTCTACAAGAGAAGCTTTTCTCTCGAGAAAAGCTCGTTGCTTCTTACCTTACTGACTGTACTCTTTGATCCAAGTTTATAATTCAGTGAACAAAATTAAAATTCGGTCTAGTTTTCATTGAGAAAAATATCAGTCAACTCAGAGTAACACCACAAAACTAGGATATAACTTTCTATTTTAAATTAGGTTTCAAAGAACTTATTGTTCCCTGACTATGGGAATATTGACTTTAGGGCCTTTATTTTTCTTGATTTTCAAACTACTTGCAATCTTAGTAGACTGCTTGTAAATACCTGCTTGAAATCAGTGTTTGTTTCAAGGGGGTACAAGTTTAAACTACAAATATTTTAATAGGTTAATTCAAACGTCATATGTATAGTGTCCATTTGTGCTTCAGGCGTACTTACGTCGTTCACCATAACAACATTGATGTACAAGTTGTAACGAGTTATTTACAAATGCGTATACTAATACAAAAAGAAGCAGCAGCTATAATTTAACGACGGAAAAAATTCAATCACCAATTGATTTTAAACAGGAACAACTGTGCACTGCTAAACACGTAGATGACAATGATCTTAAACTGTGCTCTAATACACGGAATTTTAATAAAGTAGAGATAAGGTCAGCTAAATTAAGACATTTAAGTATGACATCTAAGCCTTTACCTTGACAACCATTTAAAAGTGTACTATAATGTAAAGTCCGACTGCTCAATGTGACCATTAATCTTTAAAACAACGGCGCTGCAGAAGTTCTCAATCTTTCTAAAATACGCAAACTCAGTTTATTTCGCCGAATGCGGAAATAAAAGCTTACTCTAGAGCCTAAAAAAAAGTGTTACAGAAAACAGCTAGCGAGGGGTTTGTGAACATCAACTTTTCAAGGGGGGACACCAAGAAGGAATGAGAGGCAAAGACTCCAGTCATGGTTCGTGTTTCACTTGAAAAGTAGAATGAAATTAATTCTCTTCCTACCGTCAATATTATAGTACATCATACAGGAAATGAGAGCATTTCAATCGGTAAATTCACGAGGCTTATTGTAATGTATGTTCATTGTTGTTATTTCGGGCAACTAGTGCAATATAAGGTTGATCGTACAGTTTAAAATTATTATTGTAATATGAGGGTTTTATTGTAATTCAGTATTTTTATTGTAATTCAGAATTACTATTGCAATCAATCTGCGAGTTGAAATTACTTCGAACTGCAACACTTGGTAAAAATACCTTTATTTTTATTAATAACGAGTGGTAAAAGTAATTGAAAATTGAAACAGCGAAAATGGGTTTCATTCGTTGAGTATGTATCTCTAAGAATTTTCTTTGAAAAACTGAAGCTTTTGACTCTTGCCTACAATAATTAATAGGGATGAAGAATTTAAATATCAATCGATTTTTGCTTCAATCAATCCTTTAAATCAGTCAGAATAATTGGCATCAAATAATCTTTAATAGCAAAATTTTCCCATTGGTAACACAGAAATATAAAAACTTGTCAACCTAAAATACTATTTTTCATAATCAACTTAAGAGATAGCAATCAGCGGTTGCGAATAGACAATTAGACCTCACTCCAAGTCCTGAACTTAACTCAAACATGCTGATGAAGGTGTCAGCTATTGTAAGCAAGTATGAAAAAAGTGACATATAGAGTACTGTTAACTAATTATGAAAGTCATTTTTGCTCACTGTAAACATTTATGGTCTTTTCCCACGATAGGCAACGTGGATACTCAAATAAATATAAGTACAAAGTCCCCACGATGTCATGAGACGTTCATTTTTGTAGAATAAAATGATTTGCAGTAAATATGAGATTTAGAAACCCCAACTCACCTAATCCCCACAATACTTAGCCTCCAAACTGCCCAAGTATGCACACAAGAAAACGGTCTCAAAGAATTCCTTTTAGCGAAACTAATTTAACTAAAAATCCTCGAGCATCATCGAATCCGTATCTTGGAAAAAGTCACCGACAGTCCCTCTAAGCAATAAAAACTTTCGTATCGAGCAGTAAGTTGAACAATGTGGCTTCTTAAAAGTAAAGGAGACATTATTCCTAAGTAAACACAAAATACCCAATCATAAAAATAAATCGTGTCTGAGAAAATAACTGGAAAAACACAACTCTTGCTTAGCCAAACAAGTTATAAACATCATCACAAAAGCTCAATATTTTTTTCACAGATGTATTCATTTACAATTACTACAAAGCTGCTCACGTACAGAGCTGCAGTTAGTAAAATAAATGACTATCAGGGTGGCAAAACTAAAGTAACAACAAATAGTTTGTTTCTTAGCACGTGCCGCATTAAAGCAAAAAATCCCACTAAAACGTAGCTTTAGCATCTTCACACAACTACAATTTTGAAAGAAAAATTCAACAAATAATCTTAATTGAAAATGTACAAAAAGAGCTCTAATGATGGTCACAAGGTTCTTAAAAGCAAAGGAGATATTGTTCCTTTGAATTAAACACGGTTGCTAATTATACGTTAGTAACGAGGGCGAATTGGCATCCTATTTCCAACGAACTCAAACGCTCTTTCATTATTTAACTCTTCTGTTATCATAGAATAACAGCTTCTCTTTGTTGCCTAAGGATGCCTGCGTCTACGATATGAAACAAAATCACAAAATATTCGCGAATTTTCCGAGAAATGTTCTCAATCTCTTATAATAAACACAAGTACCAGAGATAAATAATCTAACATTTCTATTCAAGATGAGCCCCAACTATTACATTAAGTCGCAACGCAGCTGAATTTAATTCAAGATAGCTAAGCCAAGTAAGAACAATTCATAAAATGCATAAAACTATGTACATTTTTATGGTGCATGGTAAGAGCGATACATATTAAGATAGTCAATGTATGCATACTTCACGTAACTATTCTCCACTGTCCTTAGGATCAACGCCGTTGACAAGTACAGAGTGTCTCAGCTGTGTGGGAACCAAAAAAAAGACCTATAACTCGGAAAGTTTCAGTCTTGAGCAAAAAAACAAATGCATGACTGCAAAGAAAATAAGAAACCGTTTTATTTAAATTGCAATGTCTATTTTGTTAAGACTCTTGCTTTCCTATGGTCACCCTTAGTTCTTTAACATTCATACGCTTTGACCATGCTAGGCATTACCTTGGGTAATGTTTTATGTCGATAGTATGGTTTCTATGAGTTTTACATTAATTAATTAAAAGAACTAATAACCATTAATTCCTCTTTTGAATGGTCTATTAGGTTTTTCCAGCGACTAAAACTTTTTGAGTTATGTCCCTGTATTTTCGGGTTCCGTATCGCTGGGACAGTCTTTACTGCTCAAACAACTATTCTAACAGCCGAGGTACATAACTGACTCTGTACAAGGTCCGATAATAATAGTAATAGTTTCATCATACATGTAGCACTCACTAAAACTTATGGGTTTTATTATCAGAAAAACATTTAGAGGGCCTTGTGTATCCGGTCAACAGGAATGAATTAGACAATCAAAGGCCGAAGAATAATACTGCGCTTGTTTGTACTAATTAACTTCATTATACTTCCTTCTTGCACACATTCTTGTAAAAGCACAATGTCCACAAAATCAGCAAGGACTATTTCTAATTTACATAACATCAAGTTTTACCTATTAGTAATTCCGTAAAACTTACTTTAATATATGTGAAATGACTCTACCTGATTTCTTTTTGAAAAGTAACTTTTAGATATATTTAATCGAGTTTCGATTTTTTTTTGTAAATTAACAAACGTAAGCAAAATAATGATGAACCAGCGTGACAGCAAAATAAAAAAATCGAAGTAATGGATGCTATTATCAAAAAATGTTTGAAAACAGTTCCTTTGGATCCCTTTCCAGATATTCGTACTTATGATAACACTCAAACAGTTACTAATACGCATCTTGAAGGAAGATATGAAGCTCTAACTCCTTTAGAATACTCATGTCACGTAAAGTACAATGTTTTTAATAGCATTAGTACAGAAAAACAAAGCGCCATCTCAACTCGATATCTATCTTTGCGTCACTGAAAACCAAATCTCCCAATACACTTTCCAACAGCGTCAATGAGGTGCTTACAGAGCTATCAAAACACAGTATTTGTGTGAACTAACCTGACCTAAACTACGCCCTAATAATTAACACAAAGCAACAACTCAGTCATGTTATGTTTCATTTTACAGATGCAGTTGTGCATGCGTCCCTGAAAACTTGATCATGAACTCAAGTTCAATTCTAAAATTTTGGGTCGAGTGACTTCTTAAGTTTCCGCACACGAGCAATAGTCCACCGACTACCTGCCGCCGCTGCTGAGCTCTACTATGTGGCTAGTGTGACCAATGTTCTAATATCTCAGATGTATGGGATAAACGTACATCGCCTACATCTCAGATGTTTGGGATGAATAGACATCCTAGTATCTCAGATACGGTATGTATATGGGAGACACTGATGCAATGCCTTATAACTACTAGGTAGTGATTTTAAAATTGAAGAAATGATAGCACATAATAAATATAACAAATTTGTAAGCAATACATGACACTGGAGGCAACAAATCTGGTCGAGGAAGACTCTATATGTTTCCAGACTGCGCGCATTGTGTACTCCTATCATACATGTGGATGTGTTTTTAATTCCCTGAAGATAACACGATTTTATGGGGCGAGTAACTAGCAGGAAAATTTACAACGTAATATTTATATAGTGGATGATAAATACAGCGGTAAACTGCAGTGAAATAAACGCACGACGGAATAAAGGCTACTTTCAGTTAAGAGTTATACACTGTCATCACTCGCTACCGCTGCAAGTGCACACTAAACCGACTACTAAGTCAAAGATGTGCGTTAAATGTTCTCAAAGTTACACGGAGGAACTTCAGCTCTTGATACAAGACACCAAACACCTCTCAGTTGGAGGAGAAATTGCAGAGCTAAAGATTTGCGATACCTCAACAAAATCATGAAAAATTATACGTATTCCGTTTTCTTAGAAGTACTGAGTTAATGAAACCATAGAATATTTATAAAGTTGAAAAAGTTCTTATCGAAAATATATACATGTAAATAGCAATTTTAATCCTGAAGTGAATACATTTTGTCAATTGATCTTTACAATTAATTTGTGATGGATAATAAATATCAAAATTTATATCCTAATTATTTGGTGATGCACACCTGAAAAAAACATGCTATTAGACTACGATGACTACATAAAAGATGGAATATTTGTCATTCAATCGAAATTCAATTTTTTTACAATAAATGCTGTACATACCCCAACACAACACAACTAGAGCATTGAATCTGCATGTAATAGGTCCAAATTTTCATATAAATATTCTCTTGAATGGTTATTGTCCCAAAATCAAGAAAAATGCGCCGGATTAAGAAAACAAGATAATTTCGTAGTAGCAGTACTAATTACACGATTGCGTTTCAAGGCATTTTTCCTACGATCAAAATCCTCAAACAGTGTAGGTCTATCTTTATTAAACTCTCCATTTTAAAAAGCTTTGAAATTTGTCACTTTATGAAGTTTGTTACCCTATGAAGTTTGTCACCTAATGAAATTTGCCACCTAATGAAGCTTGTTTCCAAAGAACCTTGTTACCTAATTTATTAAAAGACTATCTTTTGGCCGAGCTCCTGCCTTCATTTCACAGACTTTCTGATAATGCTACCTCCTATTGAAAACGCTTCACACAAATTCCATGGGAAGATTTTGCATCATAAAATAAATTAGTTTGAACCCTTAAACGAGTTCGACAACTCAGGAACAACTGTAGGAGCGTTAGTACCTTTTTTACCTAATGCAGGAAAGAAACATTCCAAACCACCTTTCTCAAACCAATATCTTACAGTTTTCTAATATGAATTTGAAAATAAAATGAACTTTTGCAGAGTATAGGTATGAGAAAGCAAGCATGCAACAGTCTGACGCTTTGGCAAAATAGATCGAGAGAGGCCAATAAAATTCAAATTTGAAATAGAAGTTTAATCATCAGAGAATTATGAATCTATCAAGAAGAATACAGTTTGCCGTCTTGTACCTTACAATCACTTTTTATCGTCGTAACTATTTAGAAAAATTAATTACTCCCCGTTGCTTTGAACATAGAGCAATGCATTTTTCCCCTGAGTTTGGGTACAGTAAGTTGTTCATAATAATAATAAATCATTTGAAAGACTAGAGGAAGATTACCTTGAAACTTCCAGTCCCCACTACGACACGAGCAAAGTTAGCTCAGTTGTCAGTTCGATGATTTCTCTAGTATTTTAGATTATGACAATCGATAATCGCCGCTTACATTTTACGCAGTAAGTGACCGAATGTTTGTCCTTTTTGTTATTACAGTCAATAAATGGAACCGAAAAATTAAATTTACCAGGTATGACGTTCACCAGTTTAAGTAGAGCTAAGTTCACCATATAAATGTTTTCATTATTCATGATGAAAATCAGTATATTAGAACACCAGTAAGAGGAACAAAAAAAATCGAAGATACTTAGTCCAGTTATGGAAGAGCAAGAGCTCAAGTAACCCGAAGCTTTTTTGCGTAGCTATTCAGAACAAATCCACCAAATATACGTGTGGCCACAAACACTACGCAAAAGTGTGTCTAGAAGGGCATGTGATATTTTGTAGGTCCTAAACTCATATGTTTCGTCAAATATTGTCTTGTGAACCACAATATCAGTATTTCACTTGCATTCTGGGTTTTGTTTATTTCGTTGATTAAAATTCTTCGTTCCAAGAAAAAAGAAAATTAATTGGTCAGTGGTGGAACCTTTTGAAAATGTTTACTTAAAGGTTTTGTTGTAATTCGAAAGAAATGTTATGACTTATTTTATTACAGAGTTATTGCACAAAAGACATATAGAGCATATGAAATTTTGGTGTTTAATATTTGAAGGAATTTCTTTGGGAATTGATTAGTACCTCAATAAATATTAACAAAATAGGTAATTTCTGCCAAATAAGTATATATATATATATATATATATATATATATATATATATATATATATATATATACTGAACTCTACTGAAAGGAATTGTTCAGGGTATTCACTAACTTGAATGTAAGGGTAGATCCTTATTTAATACCTCTAAAATAATAACCATAAAATTCGTTTACTAAGCCCCAGGCAAGAACTAATAAGCTGATAAAATATCTCAATAGTTAAATAAGTAACAACTTGTCACACACACATTGCAAATAACTCTGAACTACGACGATTCATAAGTAGTCCTTAAAATACACTGGCACTAGACTGTACAAACGTAACGGGTTCAGTTACAGCTAATACTCTGCAAGCTACGAAGTCCATCGTATGAATATTGTCAGTGGGAAGGTAAACTCTATTATTGTCTAGCACAAGTTAACAGTACATTAAACGCCCATGATAAACTCTGACGCAACCACAGTTTTCAACAAAATCGGTAACTCCGATCACTTCGAGTGTTGTGCGATAGCTCGCAGTCGCAGTTATGAGTTCGATTTGTTGACGTGTAGCTCAACTTCTTCATATGTTTTTGATTATCATAATATACATAAATTACAGAGAATTCAGATTATTCGATAATGATAAAAACTATTCTCCAAAATTATTCATCAACAAAAGTATCATACAAAACGATGGGAAAAGGCCTAAAAATACTATTTAAACAAGCATTCTGTATTCCTAAACATTCTATTTAAACTTTATTGATTGGAGTATCAACAAGAACAGAGTTTAAGTTGGTAACATGGAGAATAAGTATATATGTATATATTTTTTCTAAGCCTGCACAAATAAAAGGTAAACTTATTAGATAAAAAATATTTGGTCTAGCATTGTAAGCAATGGTGAGATCTAACGATGTTGACTCAACACTTGCAACATTACAATAGCACCTTTGTCTTTTTATCAAGGTCACCCAACTACGGATGTTGCTGTAAAAATATTCTTGGATTTACTGCGATACCTGCGCCCGACTAGATCAAAAATGCAGAACTTATTCCGTTATAAAAAGAAGATGCAATGAGAGGAGGCCACACCAATTTCTACATGAACAAGCCAATCAAAGACTGATTAAAACTGTCGTAGTTTGCCCAACTTGCATACATTTCTGGTGCACCGAACATTGTAAATCTGCTGCAGAAGAAAGTGGTGGCATAAGAGAATCAAAGATAGGTTTTATCGGACATCGAAATGAAAGTATTTTACCTATGTATTCTTTCAAGCCAATGTTTCAAACTGTGTAAATAATTTTCTTTGAATTAGAGTTTCTTAAATCAATAATAAATACTCTTTTTGATTACCGATAAAGGGAACTTTCCTAATGCGACTTCTCAGTCGAGCCTGTGTAGTTGACTGCATGGAGAAACTTGGCTTGACATTCTTTACGGTAAAACAAGAACTTAGGACGGAACTTGAAAGTTTAGGTACAGGCTACAGCATAAGATACTGACTATAAAGACAAAATCTATTTCGCAGATATCAACACAACTGTATGGAGCCTGTCCATTTTGAAGCAGAGACACAATCTCCTAGCTCTCTACAGCTGCTTCTAGAGCACACAAACTAGCAGACATCGTTCCCTCAACGTATGTAAACATTTTTGACTAGATAAAGGCAAGGATATGAGGGAGTATTGAGCCCTGGAAACTACAGTTCACGCATTAGAACACTATCACAAATAGAACTCGCTACAGTTATACCGACAGGATAACTCGCTACAGGTTACTGCACGATGTCTGAAAGTTACGAAAAATGCAGTCAGAGATTGGAACAGAGTGTGTCGAACGACTAGTCTATTCAACAGTTTTTCTTTTGCCTTAAGAGTCCAGTAGACCACAGTTATATATATTTGTGCAAGATAGGAAAACTTAATCGGCTGTGATCCCAACGTTGAAGAACAATAGAAAGTTTTTTACTTTAAATTTACTGGAATAATCAGTAACAGTTAACTCACTTCAAAACATGTTTGTTTCACGGTTTGAAAACTTTGAAATTTTTTGGCCAGATGAGAAGACTAAAGACGTAGGCCAAAAGTTATAAATCAGGTAAAAAGCAGCGAGAATGCAGCAGGTCTACACAGAGATTGTCGTTGTCGCTGTGGCTTTTCGTCGACCTCGCGACACCAATTCTCAGGAACTGAGGTCGAGAGGCAGTGCCGAGTGACGAACTAATAAGTTTTGATCCCTTGGGGGGGAGTTTTGGCTCGAGTACTGCGAGTCGTACGAGCTACGCGGTGAAGAAGACGCTCCTTCTGGAACTCCACGTTCGTCGTGCAAGACGTCGACTTTAGAAAGCACATCCGAAAATTGTTTAGGCAGTGATGCGGCACCCGTCGGAGGAACAACAGGAGTTGTGTAGCTCAAATGACTTGGAACAGCTACTGGACCTCCGCCTACACCACCACCACTGTTAGGGTTCCAATGGCTTGGATAACACCGGTTAGAAACATTCGTTGAAGCTCTTTGCTGTGGCTTAGGATAACAGCCCATTAAAGAAATTCCACCGGTTCCTACAGGAGATCCTTGGTTAGGTGATAATAGTTCCTGAGGACTGTGAACATACTTTCCAGAGACTACACCTGGTAAGGATGGCTGGTATCCGCCACCGTGTCGATGAGGTAATGAGCTATCTGAGTATTGGGTTGGTGAGCTAACACTGTTTGGATTCCCCGGAAAAGAACCTCTATTTGTTAGAGGTTGGTGAGATTTGTCAACAATTTGTTCATCTATATAATGATTTCCCGAGTACTGACCAAGGCTTGAATGAGGTCTGCCAGGCAAGTCAGTTGGCTTTGGGGGCATGCCTGAATGTGCGTCTCTTAGCATTTGATCGTGTAAGGATATTGGTCGCCTGGCAACACACGAAGGGTGGTGGACTCTAGAGGTCGCCGACTGCAGGGATTGAGTTGATCCAAAATGACCTGGCGGCGCTGCATTATGAAAGTCTAGCCTATTACGTGAAGGAACGCTTCTGTCATCGTGTTGGTGGATCACCTCATGAGACATCGGGCAATTCACCACAGCTGTTCGGTGATCATTAGTTAGTGAATACCCATCAACAGTCCTGCAGTGTCTATCGTGAGTCGAGTTGCGTTGCTGCTCCTCTATATCTGCATCCTCCAGTGACATTTGCACAACGTTTACCTGAGATATTACTTCATTGCTTTCAGGGTGACATGAATAGTCAAAATGACAGCAAGCATCTTGTGGGCAATCTCTGTGATCGGTTTGCGCTTTCACATTTGAATAAGGCAAGTCTTCGTGAAGTGAGGGTAGATGTGTTGATCGAACTTGGCTATGGGGTTGCCTACTACGCTGCAAAGACGATGTATTTTCGTGAGGAGACTCCCTACCTTGCCACGAAACATAAACGTTACTTTGTTGAGAATTTCTCCCAGAGCCACCTGACATTGGCTGTTGCTGTACATGATCAGGACCAACACAATATCTTGGTTTAATACCCTTCACTGCAGGTCGACATCCAAACCCATGATCCTGATCATCAGCTTCTTGATATCTGAGGCGCAATCTCTCGAGCCTAGAGGCATCTTGTCGCACGAACTCAGCGAGCTCATCTAGAGGCGCTACAGAATAGTGATCTCCGTTAGTTTCGTTGCTGCTGTAACCACTTTCAGTGGTACTAGTACCATCCATATCACTTCTACCGGAGAGTCTTGGTGATGATTGAGAAGAAGACGGAACAGATGATGAACGGTCATCATGCAATGCTTCATCGATATCGTTCAAAGAGTACCTGCTAACTTTCCCTAAGATCTTGTTTACTGAAAGTTCTTTCCTGCGAGGAGGCATTAAAGTTCCTTCTCTGGTGTATCTCACTCCTCCACTGTAGAGAAGTTTATCTGCTTCGTCTTCACTACTTATTTCACAGAATGAAACAACTGGAATAGCTGTGTACGTTGATGAGTCAATTTTTGCTTCGAACACACCACTACATCCTGTTGGGAGCACGTCCTGCTCGTGTTTTCTTTCACGAACTTCTGAAGGTAACTTTGGTTCACTTCTGACAGACGTGCTCTGATTGAATATTTCAGCAAGATGCCTGTACTGAGAAACGGAGCCCAAAGCCTGGGGCTTTTCCCTCTCGATGTTTTCATCATCTTGAGGCTTTAATGTTCCTGGAAGGCGTTCTTCTTTCTTATCTCCAACGAGAGTCTCTCCGTAGGACCGGTCATCTGAGTTACCATTCGTTAAATCTTCAGTAGCGGTCAGCCACTTCAGTTTCTCAAGGATGGAGCTCCCTAACTTGTCACTCTTATCATTTTTATTAGTATCTTTTTTACGGGCGTCATAAAATTTAATCAACGACCTACGGAGTGCGTTTTGCTCAATGGCTCGTCGCAACTCGCTGTTGCTGCGAAGGACACCCCCAGCCACGTGTGCTATGTCAGCATTTTCCAGTCGGCGGATCCGTGATTCGGCTGCTGCAGGATCTATCGGCTGATAATCACTGGGGCTGTCCACTTCGTCCGTTTCATCTGTATTCCTTCTACCTTCATCTGCTGCTATCCGTCGTCGCATTTCCTCGTATCGTTTTACGGACTCTGCTATGTGTTCGTCTTCCATTTCACACACATCTATGTCCTGAGGCCTGGGCAGTTGTTCACCCGGTAATGGCCTGTGATGATCATGAGCAGAAGAGCCAAGATCTAATTGCCAAGGGTCTTTACCAAGAATCATACTCAGCTCTTGCAGTTTAGGGGACAAGTTGCTAGATAGAGCGCCGTTATCTTCCCCGTGGCTACAATCAACGGTTGTGTACTCGTCTCTGCCTGAAAACCGCACAGATCGCCGATGAGAGTCATCCCGATCTTTCGGTATGCTTTTCATATGGGACTCGCTGCGTTTCCAAAGCTTCCCATTCTTTAGGATGCCGACCCTGGCTCCCGGTCTCTCATCGTCCAAAACTGGATCATGGATTCGGACAGACTCTGGAGTTAGCCTGGAAGTCCTCTGGGAAGACACCAAATCTGGCAAATTGGATCGTGGACAGGAAGGTGCATGAAAATCTGCCCATCCATCCGTCGGTCGCTCATCATCTGAAAAATAAATATATTATTAGCAAAAAACATTGATTACTCAAAAAAGCAGGCACTAAAATATGCCACTGGTCACGTTGTGAGCAGAACTTCTAAGAAAAACTTGTCTAGTTCTACGTATTGATAGAACATTTAATAGGAGGATAATACAATATTTCAAGGAAAAATATTAAAAAATTAGATTACTATGAGATCAATTCATTTTATCAGGATAATCAGCATTATTACTCAATTGTACCGTGCATAAGATAAATGAAACGCATATTCATATTCGTATAAACAATGATCAGTGTGAGCGACAATCATCATTGCATTCCTTGCAGAGTGCAAACTAGCATCTGCCTCGTAAGTTTCTCCATCACTCCTAAGATTTAGTGTTCAAATTAACTCATACAGACATTACTTGATATTCTTAATATCCAGAAGATAGACGTTTGTCAGAATAAACACTAATTACCGTACAATTGAATTTTATGTTCACTATGCATGATGGAAATAAAGATAATTCACCAAGATATGACAATGTATTTTCTTTATATATACTATATCACCAGCTTGGTCGACTGGTGAACGAATCTGCTTGCGAGCGGAAAGACCCGGGTTCGAATCCCGCTGCCAACATGGTTGACGCGGCTAGAAATACGGCATGGGACTTGGGTATACAACCGAATAATTATCGAAGTAATTATCCGATCAAAGAATGGGCCAGAAGGTTCGTTCCTATAGCCTAATTCTATTCTATTCTATTCTATTCTATTCTATTCTATTCTAGTAAACTCTTTCTGCAAGACACTTGGTATCTTGCTTTTTCCAGCTACCAACTCATGATCCAGTAGCGACCTGAGCCTCGACCACTACGAATCAGAGTGCATGACTGATTCGAACGATCTTGATCATAATTAAAAAAAAAGATCTCTTTATGTTCCACTGATGGAGAAACAGAGGAGCAAGAAAACGAGCATCCGATTAGGTGTCTGGCAAGAAAATGCAATGTGTGCGTGTTGTGTCTCACACATAACAATAATAGTATGCAGATAAATTGTTCTACCTACACTTCTTCAACCCGTGTAACTAAAATACTGAATAAGTTTACAAGCAAAAATACGATTCAACTGTTAGGCTTCTTGATTCTTCAGAACGATACCAAATACTCTGTCATGCCTGGGATGAAAGACACACACACATGAAGAGGAATGGTAATTTTTAAGTTTAATCGCAACTTTAGAGTGAGCCAGCACCGTAAGGTAGTTTTGTGTCACTCAGAACACCAATTTCTAAAAAGAAATGGGGCTAACAACGCTTACTATAAAATTTTGCTGAATAGCTCTTGGCGTCGCAGAACTGAAAATATTCTTAACACGTTTGTTGCGATGCGACCCACCGGTGGGTCACTTAGGTTAGGTTCTGTAATTTTTTCAGATCCTTCTAGTGACTATGCGTACAAAGTGAAGTTTTACACCAATCAGGCAATCGCAACAAACGTGTTAATTTGTTGGATTATCTTATACATTGACTATCTCTTTAGTTATAGAAGCATGAAACATACTGCATAAATTTTATGAAATCCACGTACATAACCCGTGCTAAACAAAGTGCTTGTAGTGTTTTGAGCTATGATAATTAAAAAAAGTCATACGTGCTTTCGGGCACATAAAACATCCTTGAAAATTAGTGAGCTAGATTGAAGAATAATTGAGTTTGAAAATTTTAGTCTAATCTAATTGATACATTATAAATAAACTATAGTTCAAATTTCATGTCTATCTGGTGCGCTACTTATGACTGCTTTCAGACTTGCATATTCAATATGTTCATGGTAAATACATTGTCATATCTTAGTAATTCTAAAACTCCCATCTTACCAAACAAAAACAATTCAAAAATAAATCCCTTTGGGCGTTGATTGGAAAAGCAAACCCACGACAAATAAAAAAATAATTTACTATACCGTGTGGCAGGAACTTACTCTAAATTATAACATGCTACAGACATGGTACCATCGTACAGACATGGTACCATCGTACACACATGGTACCATCATACAGACATGGTACCATCGTACAGACATGGTACCATCGTACAGACATGGTACCATCGCACAGACATGGTACCATCGTACAGACATGGTACCATCGTACAGACATGGTACCATCGTACAGACATGGTACCATCGTACAGACATGGTATCATCGTACGGACATGGTACCATCGTACAGACATGGTACCATCGTACAGACATGGTACCATCGTACAGACATAGTACCATCGTACAGGCAGGACACAATCGTAGCAAAGGACTCACGTTACGATAAAAGATCATTGTATACCTTCGCAATAGCAAGAAACTGGGACGGAAGAATGAAATTCAATGCGAGTGTAATCTTTTTCATTTGGTTGAGTGGCAAATTTATGAAAAGCAGCCCAGAAAAGCGGCCATCATGCTGCGTCTTGTCTAGCTCCTGGGTTTGGAGCATGGATCTACAGGAGCTGTGGAGTACAGACAGCGCTCAAGAGGTGACAACAATCAGGTTTTTACACCCAAACGGTGCAGCAAGATAGTGTTACAACTTCCGTGAACACCTTCGACAGTGTGTGAAAAGTAACGGCACTCGCTCGACTGGTTTCATTGTGAAACCAAATGCAACAAAATGGTATTGTATGTAAATTTTGAAAATGTATTTATGTTTTTCGTTATTCACTCGATTTCGGGTTTATTAAACATATCAACCAATGTCTGAATGTTTTGTCGCACGCAGTACTCTAGTTTATTGTTTTTTCAAATGATGTGTGGATTCTCATGAAGAGCCCTGTAGCATTGAATTATCTATTTGATGTACAGAAACGCAGCAACAAATCTTGGGTATTGGTCGAGGATGACCGATAAATATTGCATTACTCATATACAAAATATAGTAAATATTACATTATTTAAAGAGGCAGTTCTTAAATGGATCTCAGTCGCGTGGTCTCGATGATCTCAGAATGTGTTCACCCCTATGAACTCGACTTGACTAACAATTTCACTGTTACTTCGTGTACAGTTGATTGAAAAAACGTGGTGTCCTTGCTTCTTGTTGCGCAGTAATTAGTCTTGAAGAGAGACAGGCTGGTGTACAAGATTCGTAGAGACTCTACGCACTTCTTGCTCTTTGAAAAGTCTGCAGTAGCGGTGAAACCTTAATTACTCCATCCAAGATGGCGAGGAACTTACGCTGTTCTGTCACTCACTGTGAAAGCGTGGGCATCTCGTATTTACTATGAAGGAAGAGATGTTTCAGATATCTTCTCACATTTTTGAAGATTTCAGAGCATCTTTAACTTGTGAAGTAAGTACTGAGCAAGACTTGCTGTAAACCACTTCAACAGAGATAATAGCTGACGTAATGCAAGAAAAAAAGCACGCAAATCTATGCTGCTTTATAAGATGAGAGAGCTTTATGGTAGTTTCAAATAATTTTTGTCCCGCCGAGAGTGGCATTGCTACTTGATATTGTATAATATTTTTCAATGACTTTAATAATTCCCTACAAGAACTAAGTTAGTGCATGTACATAATTGTGGTTCGTTCATTTGGAGTTTGTGGTTCGTTCATTTGAACAAACATGAAATTTTAGAAAAATTTTTTTGAAGAATTAAATGTTTGCATTGCTAAAATATTAATCACTCACAAGCCACCCTACAGCCAATACGTCTCTCATTCAGTCAGTCTTTCCACTATTCGACACTTCTACTGATGAACATTTCAGCCAATCGACATCTATGCCAATCACTCCCGATATAAATTCATACTTCTACCAATAGCCCACTCAGACAATCCCTCAGTCGATCAATGCATCAACCAATCCGCTTCTTATTCAATCAGTCCTTCTACCAATCAATCCCCCTAGCCAATCAACTGAGCCAGTAGGCATGCCATACAGAGGTCTAGATCATGCACTCTCCAGAGCAAGAAGCAGACGACAAAGTACGGCATCTCCTATACATTCGTATGCTTTCGTTTACATCTCAAGTTTTTCACTGCGTGAGATTCAGTACCGAAACGATGGGACTATTTAATTGATTCTTCATTTAACATAAGAACATTTTTGTGAAATACTACGTTCATTTTGAATCCAGGACTTTCCTTCGCAACCAGTTTGACCGTGTTGGGTAGCTACTCATAAAATATTATAAGGTATGGAAAAAGAATAAGAAAACTGAAAAACATTTTCATATTCCCTGGTATATGAAGACACGGATTTTGTACATGAAAATTATTATTAGTTTTGTATTGAGCCCGAAAAGATTTTCGATATCGGAGGTACATCGTTAGGGAAGGCTCTACAGCAAGTCGAGGAGGCCCTTATTTCCAAATAAAATAAGTTTCAACATCAAATCCGTAAGAGCATTAAAGGAAATTTAGCATTTAATTTCAGAATTTATTTGCTACGTTCGTTAAAAACGCATTCTTGCTCGACACGGGAAAGCTGTAGCATATTTTCTACTTCATTTAATGATCTCGTTTCAGAAAATTTATGCCATTTATAGTAGCATTTTACATCTTATTTGAACGCCCCCAACACCTAAGCAACTCCTACCCAGCGCATGTATGTTTGTTCTTATCATTAATATTAAAATACCTCGACGCTTTACTCTACATTAAAAGAACATTTCACTATCACTAACTGATCGACCGTGAGTCACACTGTAATTCTAACATCCTATGTAATGACAACCGTCACTGTCCTGCAAGTCTGACCCATGACTCATATGAAGATGTGTGTATACACACTCGTAGAGGGACGTTGTGCTATTAAAAGCAAAAAAAAACATTGCCGCTTTATAAAAAAGAGCGAAAAAGATTGAGCGTGGACGTCAGTGAAATGAAGACCTAGATTCCTGGGCCACAAAGAACACGTGCGTCATGGGTGGGGGAGACACAGTGTGAACACACCTGTGCATACACAGGTGTGAGGGCTGCCTGACACCGTACAGCTGGTGCGGTTGCTGGTGCCGGGTTGCAAGGAACAGCTGGTGTGGTTGCTGGTGCCGGGTTGCAAGGAACAGATGGTACGATTGCTGGTGCCGGGTTGCAAGGAACAGCTGGTGCGGTTGCTGGTGCCGGGTTGCAAGGAACAGCTGGTGCGGTTGCTGGTGCCGGGTTGCAAGGAACAGCTGGTACGGATGCTGGTACCGGGTTCCACGGTACAGCTGGTACGGATGCTGGTACCGGGTTCCACAGTACAGCTGGTACGGATGCTGGTACCGGGTTCCACGGTACAGCTGGTACGGATGCTGGTACCGGGTTCCACGGTACAGCTGGTACGGATGCTGGTGGCGGGTTGCACAGTACAGCTGGTACGGTTGCCGGTGCCAGGTTGCATGGTATAGCTGGTACGGATGCTGGGGCCGGGTTGCACGGTACAGCTGGTGTGGTTGTTGGTTCAGCTGGTGCAGTTGCTGGTGCAAGTGGTATGATTTCTGACGTAGGGATTCACGGTACAGCCGGAGCAAGTTTTGCTGGTGCAAGTGGTACGGTTACAGGTGCAGTTGGCACGGTTACTGGTGCAGTTGGCACGGTTACTGGTGCAGGTGGCACAGCTACTGGTGCACGTGGCACGGTTACTGGTGCAGGTGGTATAGCTGCTTGTACAGCTGGTGCAATTGTTGGTACAGGTGAGACGATTACTGATGCAGGTGGTAGCTCCGTACAGTTCGTATGACGATGCATTTTCAGCTTTGCACGTCAGTTCAGCATTCAGCTGAACAGAGCCAGTTCAACGTTCAGCTCGATAGAGCCAGTTCAACATTCAGCTCAACAGAGTATTCAACATTCAGCTGAACATTCAGCACTGCAACAAGGCAGTACATTCAGATCTACACGTAGAAAGCCTCGTTCAGCTCATGACATAGCGGCAGTTCAGCTGGATTAATAACACAGCGCTGAAACGTAACCTAGTGGGAATCTCGTCAAATAGTCGTTGACTAGTCTAGAAAATGACCACGAACATCATTTTCAGTAAAAGCTGTTGTGTTGTGCTGTTGCACATACACACTCTCTTTTACCTCTCCATCGACTCCCGTGGTTAAAATCTCACTGTTTTTTGATCACTGATTTGTACTTGCAAACATAAGGGCGTGTCCAGGAGAAGACGAGACAAAAGCAACTCTCTTCTGGTACAAAATAAAAGTAACACATTTTACGAGGGATGTGAACGGAATTCCAGAGAATTTTATTTCGTTCTGGACTAGCACCTGTTTTTATTTACGCTCGAGCGACAGTTTAGCGCTTCTTGACCAGCGTGAAGAGTGAGAGCGGATTAATGCTGTAGCACACGATGCTTCTAGTCAGTCTTTATACAGCCTCCAAACTATCTTTCTACTTCAAGAAAAAGGATGAGAGCGAGACGCCTGCATTTTATGCGCTGAAAACGATAAAACAAGGACTTAGTTTGAAGTAATCTTGCCTGCTTGAACTACTTAAACTTCTACGATGAATCAATCTTGAGTTGTAGTTAATTCAAGATTTATTGCTCATGTACTGTTATTACGAATTAAGCATAATGTACTCTCCACAGGCTCATTTTCAAGTTCTATAAATTTTAGCTGCCATTATCAAATATACAGGTTCAGTTAATTACATGTTTCAAGAGTTCACGATGAGTTTAACAAATTCTGAACACGAATTTTTATTTTTGTATTTAATATATACATATACTCATCCTTTAACCGTTGCTATCATGCTGTCTTCTTTGTGTTGCAGGTGTGAGGTTCGAACCTTTGCGAACATGATTAAATGTGATTAAAGAATCATGTTCGCAAAGGTTCGAACCTCACACCTGCAACACAAAGAAGACAGCATGTTAGCAACGGTTAAAGGGTGAGTACATTTTTTTGAGACACCCTGTATTTTACATAATATGAAATAATGCATATATATACATATATATTTATATATATATATATGTATACTTATATATACATATATATATATATATATATATATATATATATATATATATATATATATATATATATATATATATATTTGATGATTTTATATTCACATGACACCAAATACTTCAATATTTAGGGACAAATATCTTAAAGTCCTCGTAGTTTCCAAAATAATTGGCGCTCATTCTGAAAATTTTCTGAGCTGAATTTTCAGACACCAATAGAGTCTGTGAACACCGAGCATTGCACAGACACGCAAAATATTACAGTGAAGGGTGGGATCAAAGAGATAGTTCCACTATTCTGAATACTTCATTTATGGTCATGCAGTAACGAGTAACCGTACGAGCCATACTGACGAGCACCAGCAACGAGCAAGAGTGATGACGGGGTTGTAGAAATCTGCTGTACGATTGTAACGTGCAAAAGAAGTAAAAACAGAGTCTGCCAATAAGAGCTGGTAAGCATATGCAGTTTTCGATATTATCGGTTCCAGCATTAATTTTAGCACCAGAACATATTCCTGCACCAATATACTAGATGCACGCGCTCTAATGCATCTAGAATAGAATGAGGCTATAGGAACGAACCTTCTGGCCCATTCTTGGGTCGGATAATCACTTCGATAATAATTCGGTTACCCAAGTCCCATGCCGTAATTCTAGCCGCGTCAACCATGGCGGCCGCGCATCTTCATGCTCTTTGTACAAAGATCTGCTTCCTTTATGTTCTCAAACTTAACTTTTGGCTCAGCTCCTAGATTTTAATATACAACAAAGGGAAATGCAGTTTCAGGCTTTTCAATCTGCTGAAATTCAGCAGGAAGTGATATAGGGAAACTCAGAATTTAAAATAGTCATAGTTTGATTGTTGTCAATTTCATCACATTTTTATTCTGCTAAAACTTCTGTTGTTGATCAGAAAATCCTCGTACGCAAGACATTTTTAAATGACGTTCCAACAGCGACTCACAGTTTTTGTAATAATACACAACTGATTTTTCATGGTTCATTCGGTTCAAAATTAAGATTCGAATACAAAACGTCTCATTTGAGACAAGGGGACAAGTCTAATCTTCGATCTAATTTGACTCGTGACAAATCACAGTCGATCTAGAATTTAATTTTTGATCATATTCGCAAAACCAAGACTTCGCTCATCATATAAGTCATCGAGGACAGGGTATCCTACATATAACTTTCTTTTCGCTTAACACGTTCGTTGCGATGCGACCCACCGGTGGGTCACTTAGGTTAGGTTCTGTAATTTTTTCAGATCCTTCTAGTGACTATGCGTACAAAGTGAAGTTTTACACCAATCAGGCAATCGCAACAAACGAGTTAAATTGCATCAATGACGGCGAGTGTGTTCCACCAGTGGTTGCAGATGACCAGACAATACAATCGAATGGTATAGTATGTTGAATATTCAAAAGCATTGTACGACAATATTGCAAACAATTGAAAAGCGTGATTTATTCATTGAAGGCCAAAAGTTGGCAGGTGTGCTTTCGATATTATCTGTTGGTGTGCAACAGATATTATCCCAAAATTTGTTGGTGTGCAACAGATATTATCCCAAAATCTGTTGGTGTGCAACAGATATTATCCCAAAATCTGTTGGTGTGCAATATTCAGTGAAAGTCAAAAATCTGCAGGTGTGCTTCATTTATCAGAGGCCAAAATGTGCATCACATATCGACCACAGGTAGCAGTGGTGAGCTCTGGTCCACGTTGTCCAGTAAAATAGGTGCTAGCAGCAGACTGGACGCTTCTGATCTGCAGTACAGTGCACAACTCCAGCAAGGCTGCGTTCTCTGCTGTCATCGAACGGATGTTTCCAAGAATTACTACTCTCTCTTAGATTTTCATGAGAACACGAAGGGTTTTCTCTACTTCCCTAAAATAGAATTGGAAATACAAACAGGAATACATCATGTTTCTAATGATATCACAAAGTAAAATAACTCCATTACAGTCAATAATATTTAAAAAAAGAGTCATTAACTATTGCAGTCAACCGCATTTCAATGTATACTAAAACTCCATCCAATTTACGGTCAGAATATGCATCTTACATTGGCCTACACATTGACTTAAGTGTACTAGAAAATTACCCTCGCGATACATAGGTACGTAACAGAAATATAGTTCAGCGCATCGCTGGCTTGAAATTATTTTTGAGAGAGTTCTTAGTTCCAGGACCAGATCTTACACTGGGGAATTTACTAACCCCGTTGCATAATTTATCGAATTTATACAGCGTCTTTGTGCTGAAATTATTTTCATTTTAACACCGTTTGAGCAATCTCTTCGTTATAGTTTCTATGCTCAGAATTCGAATATCAGGGTAACATTATACCCATTTTGTCAACAAGAGTGCTAAGGTAAAAACTCGCCTTGTACGCGTAATGAAAGCGCATACTATTGAATTATATTTCACCATCAGAGTACATTTCATTCGCATCTATGAGTAAATCTCATAAGGTTATTTCATTAAATATCGATTAAATAGACTTAAAATATGAAAACGAAAATTCTAGCAGTCACTTGCTACAGACGTGTGCCTTCACCACTGTGATCGAGTGGTTAAGCGACCTGACTTTGTCAGGTCCCGGGTTCGAGACTCCTCACAACTCTCGAAATTTCTCCTGTTTGTGACGCAGGGGATCAGGCAGAGGTAGAGCGACGGACCGACAGACATGAACTAGTTCTTCAGACTTCCAGATCATTGCTACGTATTCCTACGAGCCTCTACCAGAAGTCACAAGGAGAACAGAAATAGTCGCTGGAAGCATAATCTTTAGTCTTAAAATGTTAGCATTAGGAATCTAAAACCCAATATATATTTAATGTATGTGAGTTAGAATAAACTTTCTTTCTTTTTCACGCACAGCGACAGATGCATACCTGGATTTCGAGAGCCTAGTAGACCTGCAGAGAAGCTGCTCAGGAACTGCAGCTTTAAAGACGTGGGCATCCTGGCAGAGGGCCAGAATCTCATCTCCAAGTTCAACTTTGAATTTACGGCAGTAAAACGGGCCAAACTTTTTCTGAGCAAATCAGTGCGCTCAAATTCAAACTTTACGATAGTAAAACGCATCCAAGTTCTTGCGAACGAATTATTGCACTCAAATTTAGAGCATACAGTGTGTCAGTAAAACGTTCTCAACTTTTTGTGAATGAATAATTGCGTTCCTATTCAGAGTATATGACAGCAGAAAGTGCCTAAGTTTTTGTGAATGAATCATGACGCTGAAATGCAGGGTTCATATTCAAGGGACGCTGTAAAGTACAAAAGTAAACCTCCTCAAAACAATACAACTCATATAAGAGATAACACAAAAGGGTTCGTCGGACTTTATCAAAAGCTATTTTATTTTTCATTTCAGTGACACTATATAACACTATAACACCAGTTGAGTGGTTATAAAGATTTAAGAAAGTTTCTTAACTGTTTTAAATCAAGTTGGGAAATCTCTTTACAATAGATTCCGACGAATTACGGAGCTTCAAAATATCGTTTTCTACCTTTGAAAATGTTTCAAATTGACTGGCTTCATATGGCCAGGCTAGTAGCCAAGCAATTATGCAAAAAATAAATCTTTCTGCTGAATCTTCTTCTTATGTCAATCCAATAAAAATTTAAAAATTGTAGTCGGAATAGATTTTAAGAAATTTTCTGATAACTTTATCTGAGGTTTCATTCAATGCAAAGTATTTCTTGTAATTTATTCGAACATGACGAAGCGTGGAATTTGCATGATGTGTCCCAAAGACATCAGATAATGTTTTGATTATAAATCTTAATTCTCAACCCTGTGGCAGTGACCTGGAGACCTAAAACTGAACCCTGTGTTACGCAGTGACCTGGAGACCTAAAACTGAACCCTGTGTTACGCAGTGACCTGGAGACCTAAAACTGAACCCTGTGGTACGCAGTGACCTGGAGACCTAAAACTGAACCCTGAGGGACAAAGTGTTCGGTAAGCAGAGGCGAATTCGGGACGAGGTCAGGGCCACACAAAATAGGCCTTTGGAGGGGCGGAGATGAGGGGATTTTGAGAGTCTAGTGGGAGGAGAGAGAGAGAGGGAATGAGGAGCGCACCTTCATGGTATATAAGAAGAGCGGATGCAACGACGAGGAACAAAGAATAAGAGGAAACTGAACATGAAACTAAAAATGTTTCCCAGGTTGTTGACGAGAGTAGCGGATTACGCAAGAGTGTTATGATAGCATACATGATTGTTGAGGACTGAATAATGGATTCCTAACGAAATTATAAACACTATGAATGACAGCAATATCAAGGTAAAGGTAATTGAAACGTAGCTACATATGTGCTTGTGAATACGACAGGTAAAAAGAATTTGAGAGGGCATTCCCTCTCAAATTCTTTTCACCTGGCTAAAACTACGAGGTTCCAGCAAGGAACACAGAAAATAAATAACCTGAATTAATTTGCAAATCAGAAGAAAACAATCGACAACCTGAATGAGGACTCAATAAAAATAATGTTATGAGTTAAAAATAATGTTATGAGTTGAAATGAGGTCAACTCTGCTGAAAATTTAGCCAGAATTAAGTAGTAGGGCAAGTAAATTATGTAGTAAAAAGATCTAATCAGGGCTCAGTGAGACAATGTGTATGAGAACAAGAACACACGCATAACAAGGAGAACAGAAGAACAAGAGTGATGAGATAGTAAAATGGAAAGTCAGGGAAATAGACTTTGGAATGAAACAAGTAGGCAAGAATCTAAATGGAATAGAGTTTGAGAAGGAGTACTCGAAAAGACCCAGAATAAAATGAGGTTAATCGAGGAGTGATGGAATCAAGCTACACAAAAATGAAGTAATTAAACGGTTAGCTTTTTTCCTGTGATTCGTAAATTATCTGTAAATTTAGATTAATCCTGGACACGAAGTAAGCATAAAAAATTATAAGCAGATGAAGTGTTGTTACAAATTTTGCTCATTTTCACTGCAATTTATTAGGAATCTGGGTTGAAAACCATGAAGTCGTGTAGTTTTTGAACTTGCATCAGGAAATACCTGGATCCTAATTTGAATAAAAAATATAGTATTGACTACCCCCAGAAGTTCACAAGTTTGATAGCTCGGGAAATTTTCCGTGAAATTAACTTTTTTAGGTGAAGCGACAAGTTCACGGACAAATTGACAACTGCACTGAAATAGGGTGGGAGTGACACCATTTTGAAAAACTCATTACAAGTTACATTAAAACATTGCAACTCACGTTACTCTACTACAGCTTACTAATGATATTACATATACTCTATCACGTTACTAAATTAGAGCATATGTAAGTACATTTTAACGCACATTAGAACTTACAATACCTTGCATCACAAGATTTCAACTTGAAGCGGAGCTTTCGAGGCCACAATAAAATTAAGATATCGCACGCTCTGCCAATAAAACTGTAAATAGAAGTTGATGTGAAAATGTAATATAGTCGAGAGAATTTAGGAACACGTACTTGTGCATAGGAAAACATCACAGTCTTCCTCACCTTGACTTGAGCAAGTTCAGTGAGTGTTCTGAATAATAGTAATCGTAATTTTTCAAAGCTGCCATCACTGCAGTATCAGTTGAAAAATAACCGTGAGGAAAGATCCTATCTTTTTCTGAAACCGAGAGGGTAGTATTTAAAAAAAACAGTTACAGTAATTACAAACATCATGTCGGTAAACTGATCCCATAATGTGGAAGGTGTCTGGTAAATTGACGTGATCATCAAGACTGACTACACCAGCACTTCTAGGAGTACAGAACTGCAAATTAAACTTTCCAACAGGTTACAGTAAGATGCTCCAGTACAACATAGTACAGAATGCTGCACAGTACAATGCATCATGTAGTACAGTAAAGCCCTACGTAGTGCCACACAAGATGCTGTGCAGCACAACTGCAGCAGAAAATAATGCATGCAGTCCCAGATAAGGTATTAGCTTTTATTTCTACGTCCGTGCATAAAATTCACGGAAGCAGAGGGGTGGGGTGCCGACCCTGCGGTTACGCACCTGGGTGAGGGTCATGACACGAGTTCATGTAGGCTGTAAAACTTTATGGTTGCCTGAAAAATCTTATGGGGTGACAAAGGGGGCTTGCCGTTGGATAGCAGCCCGAGCACCACGATCAATTTTGGTGTTATAATAGCTAACACGAAATAACGAATGATAGTTAAAACAAAATGTCTTCAGTGTTTCAGATTTCAAAATATTTTTCATGCATTCTATCTCAATTTTCTAGAGAGGGTCTGGTGTCGATTGAATAAGGTTAACTCATCGAAAATTTAGAAATTCGGGATGCTTTTCGAATTGTGGCTCATGCAGGAGTAACTCTGGAGAAAACTCGGCAGAAATAAACTTAGTCAATGCGATGGCAAGACTAGAGGAACAGAAAACGGTAGCATTACTGTTCCTCACGTTAAAGTGAAGAAATATATTTCCTCACGTTAAAATTCAGCACAAAGTTATTAGCGTAATACGTAACTCTACATGACAGGCAAAATCAATTTACTTATAAGAGTTCTACAGTCACCTTGCAAGTTCGGACACAAATGAACGGAAGAAAAAACATTGAAAAACTTTTGTTTCGACACAACTAGAGAACTGGGTCATGATTAACGTGTACGTGAGACTAAATTTTTAACAAACAAGGACCTCAAACGCGTTCACGAAAACACACATTTTTGAGCAGGATTATCCAGTTGCACCCAGTCTTGCTGTACTAGACTGCCTCGGTCAAGTCTCTATAGTTGACGGGGTGTTCACATACAGTACGTGTGCCCAAAGTAAAAATTGAGAGTAATAGAGTTCAGATACGTGGATTCTAAATATGGGTAGTAGTGAAAGTTCAGTTCTGAATATTAATGGAAGTATTTTTATATAAACACAAAGTATGTTTCATATTTTTGTTGTAGAAATTTGCAGAAATGTTTTTTTATGATTCATCAGTATTTAATTTCTATTTCTATTATGGAAGAGTTACGAGATTGTACTCTATGTATTTTGTCTCTTTCCTACATTGCGTGAAATCTATGAAATGGAAACCCTGAACTCTAAATCACGTTAGAAAAGGATACTAATCTTAAAAACTCGTAGTACTTAATGGGCTCCCACTCAAAAAAACGCATGTATGTGGAAAACATAAGTTCTTGAAACAAGAACTCAGTTACCCACATGACGCTATTAAACCCTACCATCAAACATTAAAGGTTATTGCACTTTTTAGAGTGTGAACTCCTTGCAAAATCCTCTTTGGAAGAGTCATCTCTCGCCCGAGCGTTAATGAAAAATACAAAACCTGAACACAATTACATATGTATGAGGACGATGTATAATTATGACCAACTAGTATACATAAGTAATGGATCTCCTCGGAATACAACCTATAACACACGCAAACATTCGCATTTATAATGTAACTAGACAGTTCTCGTGGAAATACCACGATTCAGATGTGACTAATTTAAAATTATTCTAAAGATGAATGTCAAAAGACTTACGACGAATTATTGTGTTTTAAATGAATGTTTTTCATTAATGTATACGGAACTTAGATTTTGTATCTTATCTACCGATAACGTGGCTCTGATAGTATCCGTTGAAATTACTGTTTAAAAGTGATAAAATTAATGATCTACTAGCAGAAACCCGTGTAGATTACACGATTTCAATAATTAACTCACTTTCAAGCATATAAGGTTAAGTATGAAGGAAATGACGTATGACATTCATGAGACCTACATTAAATTGTTCGTTATTTATTTGAATTGTGTTCAGCCTTCGTTCTTGGTTTCGTGTTCTTATATTTGAATTATGCTCAATTATCTTTTCTTGGCTCATATTCGCTCTTCTTTCCTGGTAACGATTTCTTAAATCGTTCAAGTAAATATCTCTTTCATCTTGAGTCATGGGAGCTCTTCTTTCAGCTACTCTATTCCTAGCTTCCACCAATTCATCCTCTCTATCCGTGGCACATTTTGTCTTCTTCGTACCATAAAGTTCCTGTTTATATCTCGAATAGATTGCCTTCCTTCCGTTCTTAGTCTATCTCGAAATCTTCTTCGTCTCTCTCTGGCTAATTCTCTCCTCCGCGCCATTGTGAAGGGCGAACGAAGTGTGAGTAGCTTAATAAATAATGGGATTATAATATTTATTAGTACTTTTCATAATCTCGTTTACTGTTACTAATTATTCTTCTTGATCTCTCGCCACAAAGTCAAATAAGTATTGTTCTTCTTGATCTCCAGCTACAAGGGCAGATACGACCCCTTATTTATAGTATCTTCGTAGACACGATACCGCCAGTCACGGCGCCTTCATAATAATGAGGAGCGTTACACACAAACTTAGTTTTAAGCGTATTAATATATAGACTAGCAGGACCCGCGAATAATTTGCGGTTAGTTCAGTAGCATGATTTTACAGGTAGTGAATAAATTAACAGTCATTGATTATATGATTCAACAACTTTGATGCCATCCTAGAAAATTAAATGAAACCACTATAATGTAACACAGGACATGTGTGTATGTCAAGGACTACTATAAACAGGACGTGCACCGCCATGTAGCTGACTACGGTAGCGGAGGCCAGTTCACTAAGCTCAGTTTGCCTCCATCTGTCACAGTGTGAACATTGTCGTAGTTTGTCGCTCGGTATGAATCGGACATAGTTGTTTGTTTCGAGGCACATTGCTGCATTTCTAAGTGGATACTGTTTGTTTACAAAGTTTATTGCTAATTATATGTATTAAAAATGCCGAACAAGTGTGGGGTTGTGTGAACAAATGAAATCCCTCCCAGTATTTTCAATGTGTCTGCTTCATGTCTGCCATCTCCAAAACCTGCACCTCGCCCAGCGACCAACAACTGAGGTATTTTCTTCAGAAGGATAAGATTACTTCATTTGATGCTTTCAAACCTGAACGTAACCTGCAGGAGCAGGATAAGAACTTGATTATTTCAAGATCGAAAGAAAGGCTTGTGTGTTTGTTCATAAACGGCTACTTCAGTGAGTGCAGCCTGTCTGTGATTGTCGAAAACAAGCCCACTTTGTGTTCCCCGCTAACGCTCAGTGCGTTCAAGAACGACATTAGTGTACCACTGTTCAAGACACTTCATCCCAACAATGGTTTGAGATCGTATACTCAGTTCGACGAAACTGTGCGCTTGGCAATGCACTATGACATCCCGTTTGACAAAACGATCCAAAATGTTGTCACTCTTCTTCAAGCTCACACATCAGCCTGTGTCCACACCGAGAAGGAGAAAAAGTTGGTATTTTTGACACATCAGTTAACTTTTATTACAGAAGCAGTTTTCCATGAATGATTATTGTTTTGCTCTTGAATCATACCCAAAGTGTAATTATGAACAGCTCAGAGACTTCTCGGTGCTGCCATGCAAACGCAAGCTGCAGTACATCACTTCATCTATTGACAAGGACCAGGTGCTGAGGGAAACATTTGACTAAGTCCAGACACTGCAACTGAAGAATGTGTTTCTCTTGGTGGATAATGTACAGATTCACCCAACTGTTTAATTTTCTGGTGGGTTGCTGAATGGCATGGCCGAGAACAACCGAAACTGCAAGGCCACTTCTATTCTAATCACTAGATAATTGCAGTGCCACAGCCAAGTATCCTCTTGACAACGAGCGTGTCTGGTTTCTCCGTTTTGACACAGTACATCTGCTAAACAACTGGAGCTAAAGAACTGGAGCTATATCTGCTAAACAACTGCATCCACAACAACTGGATCAGTGAGAAGGGCCAGAAGATCAGTATTGACATCGAAACACGGCATCATTTGCAGACGTCAAGGAACTGTACGAGTCAAAGAAAGGCAGTATTCTGACGACTACTACACTCACTCAATTTGCTGTCAAACTCAAGTTTGCTCTCAACCCCTCAGAGAAAGACTAGCAAAAGAATGTAGTTCTTCTCCAGACCTCTGTCAAGAAGGCCCAGTTGGCTGACTAATCGCTGCGGTTTGGCAGGTTTTTGCTTCTATGTCTGTTGTTTATATGCGTGAATGTTTGTATGCCTGGTTGTTTGCATTGGAAAAGGTTTAACTATAATCAATTTGTAAAGTTTAAAACTGCAGCAATTCGGCTCTCTATAAAGTGCCCACTAAGCTCATATAATAATACATATCACCAGCTTGGTCGATTGGTGAGCGAACCTGCTTGCGAGCGGAAAGACCCGGGTTCGAATCCCGCTGCCGACATGGTTGGCGCGGCTAGAAATACGGCATGGGACTTGGATAAACAACCGAATAATTATCGAAGTAATTATCCGACCCAAGAATGGGCCAGAAGGTTCGTTCCTATAGCCTCATTCTATTCTAATACTAAGTCCGGTTAAAATGGGTATTTCAATCATTACAGTGCTTTAAACCATTTAAAATTCACTGTAAAACCTTATTATCGCTGCTATTGCTTGAGAGAAGTAATTTTTGATCAATTTGTCCGATAGCAAATGTTATGTTACTAAGAATACAATGGCCTCCGCTAGCGTAATCAGCTAAATGGCGGTGCACGTCCTGTTTATAGTAGTCCTTGGTGTATGTATATATTCTATATATATTGAAAGACCCATTTAACTTAACCCAACCTTAACGCAACCCATTTAACTTAACGCAACATGTGTGTATGTATATGTTCTAAAACCAAAACATTCATAAAATTCCCAACCCAAAGTAACGTAATGTAGTATGACCCGACCCCAACCGTATAATAGATCCCGCAATGAAGGGTGTGACGCACAGGTACGATAGTCGTAAGCGTATTAATATATAGATAACACAAAATACATGTTTTAGTTTTACTCAAGGTACTATCATAATCTGAATATTTTTTATGAATGTACACAGGACTTCCATTCTGTACCGTATTTACCGATAACAAGGCCGTGTACGAGATGAAAGCAAATAACCAAAAAATTGAGTATTTTAGAGTGATTCGGCGCCTTTGGTATCCACAAAACAATGCTTGCAATACATGTACTCGCATACCCATTCTGATTTCAGTTCAATAATTTTCCTTCAGTAATAGATAGGAAGTAATGAAACGGACACACACAGATAGAGAGAGAGAGTGAAAGATGGAGATACATTGTCGACTATATGATTTTTGAAAAAAAACTACATCCTCAACTATTGATTTCACTAAACTCGATGAAAATCTTGTATACTTCACTAGTGAATGCCCAGTTCAACTTCCCATATAAATCACAATAAAATTCCGGTTAGTTCCGCAGATTTTCATAAATCCCACTATATAATAATACCCAACTTGCTTGCATTGCTTGGCCCGTCTCTCTGTCACGCTCTTGAGGATTTAGATAGGAGGAAATTCGTCCACTGAATAACAAGATAAGATACCATGAAATTTCATCCCGAAATTACGAGGGCAAATATAGTTTTTGGAATATACATATATACTGAAAGTCGAAATACTGGATTAAAGTTTTTGATCCTGTCGTACCTAAACTATTTCACATATTTTTTCAATTGAATTTTTTCGTAGCAGTTGAAATTTTGCGCGGAGTAGATGCCAAATATTCGGAGTAGAGGCCCCTGGTTGGGTCACTGCAGGTAGTCACGATACGGAACCCAGTGTTGGGTCATTACAATTTTTTGTTCCCTCGCAAGATGGAGGAAATATTCGTTTGAATGGTAGCATACCGGGTTGTTCTAAAGTTTCGTTACACTTTTTTCCAGAAATTTAGTGATCATTCACAATAGCTTGGAATATTTCTTGCAATAGCTGAATAGTAAAGCTATCAATCTTTTCAGAAAGTTATCAGTACGTCCATAACAATTAGTAGTATTAACAATGGAAGCAAAGAGAATTGAAATCTTTGCTCTACTACGTGCGCCCCATAATAAATCAGACATTGCTAAGCGCCTTAATGTCAGTCGAATGACAGTGCACAGAGTTGCAAGTCGTTTGAGAGATGGTGAAACCCTCAAAGATCATCCTCGTTCAGGTAGACCTCGAGTTGTGAAGACATAGACCATTAGAAATACATTTAAAAAAGATCCAACGCTCAAAATGATTTATCTTACCAGGAAAGAGAAGATCTCTGTCTCGACAGTGAGAAGGGCTGTTAAGATTGATTAGGAAAGAGCTTAAAACGTGTCAAAATGCTCCTGCTAACTGCTGCAATGAAGCAAAAGCGTTTTGAGCGATGTAAACGCCTTCTTAACGATCTGAAAAATCATGGTAATCAGAATGTCATTTTTTCAGAAGAGAGGACGTTCTCAGTCGATCCTGTTGTGAACAAGGAGAATGATCGCATTGTTAGCTTTGGTCAGGACATCTGCGAGTTACGGAACGTGTCTATAACCAAACATCCGGCCTCTGTGATGATGCTTGGAGTCGTGGCATCTAATGTAGAAAAGATGCCTCCGATGTGGTTCCCACGTGGCTACAGGCTAAACGCTTCTGCTTACAAAGATGTTTTTGTCACGAAATCCTACCTTGGGTGAGAAAAATAACTAGAAATGCAAACTACGTATTCCATCAAGATGGTGTACCAGCGCACGCCGCAAAAACTGTTCAAGAGTGGCTGGGGTCAAACATGAACTTTTGGCCCAAGCACTTCTGGCCGCCACAGTCGCCTGACCTGAACCCCCTCGACTACAGCGTCTGGACGCATATTGAGAGCAAGGCATGTAAAGTTCGCCACAACAGTGTAGAGGAGTTGAAGTCTTCAGTTAATCGTTCATGGGCCATATTGAGAAAAGATTACATACGCAAAGTTTGCAAGGCCCATGCAAAGTTTGACACCCTCGTCTGAACAGTGTCATTGCTGCTGAAGGAGGTCCAATTGAAAAATAGTATTGTAATGATCCTAATAAATGTATGGAAAGCCCTATTTGTTTTCTTATTCTTATAAATCGTAATTTTGGAGACTTTCAAATAAAAATATCAAAGTTTAACAGAACTTTAGAACAACCCGGGAGATACGGTTTTCTTCTACTTCATGACTGCATGTTTCTATTACAAACTATGCTATTGGAACAGCACCTTTACATCTACTGCCTCATCTAGCAGACACACCGTGAGTCTCTAAAAAAACCGGTTCGGTTTGAAAAGTAGCTCGGTATTATTCCACTATACAGGGGGCCCATAAGGTACCTTTATAAAACTATTATAGCTATAAAACTACGAATGGTAAAGAGATTTGGTTAATTCAGAATGAATGAGGAGATTTCAAAGTTTTCTACCAGCACTTCAAGTCTACCGACAATCACAACATATTGCCCAAAAAATTCATAAAATCCACCCCCCAAAATGAATCGCAACACAATGGAACGAGCAAAAATATTGGAACTTTACTTCCAACGAAATTGTTCGGTTACTGCATTTCAGAGGAATTACAGGAATATTGATGGTATTGAAAATAGTCCTTCGAAGAAGTGCATAAAAATGGTATTGAAATTTAAAGAAACTGGGACAACAGCAGACAGACAACGTTGTGGCAGGCCACGGACCATACGAACTGGTGCTTCAGTTCAACTTGTTGCAACGAGTGTTGCTGATCGGCCCAAAACGTCAACTAGAAGACGTTCAATTCAACTGAGAATGTCACGTACCTCACTGCAACGTATTTTGGTAAAAGATCTAAAGTATCATCCATACAAAATTCAATTAACTCAAGAACTCCATCCTACGGACTACCAAAACCGATTAGATTTTGCGAATAAATATCTGCAGCTTGCAGAAAATGAAAACTTTGTAAAGAATTTAATAATGACTGATGAGGCACATTTTGATCTCAATGGTTTTCTTAATAAGCAAAATTGCAAATTCTGGGCTTCAGAAAATCCAAAAGAAATTCATGAACGTCCACTTCACTCAGCTAAAGTAACAGTATGGTGTGGCATCACGTCTTCGAGGATCATTGGACCATATTTTTTTGAAGATGCTAATGGTGATGTAATATGTGTTAATGGAAACCTGTATAAACAGATGATTCAAGAATATTTGATACCTGAAATTGGAGATAATAACACAGAGATTCCCTTTTTCCAACAAGATGGAGCTACAGCGCACACAGCGAAAGAAACAATGCAAATGTTAAAATCAATTTTTCCAAACAGAATAATTTCTCGTTTTGGTGATATACCGTGGCCGACTCAATCTCAAAAATCTATATGCTCCTGATTTCTTTCTCTGGGGATACTTAAAGAAAAATGTTTTCATTAAAATGCCTGATACTTTACAGCAACTGAAACTAAACATCATTCAAGAGATCAACAACATTCCACCAGAGACATTAAGGAAAGTAATGAACAGCACCGTTGAAAGAGTACGCCATTGTTTTGCTAATAATGGAGGTCATTTAAAAGATATTTTATTCCATAGTTAAACGTATTTTATTGTTTCATTTGAAAATTTACATTAAACTTTGAAATTTCTTCTTTCATTGTGAATTAACTAAATCTTTTTATCATTTTTAGTTTTATAGGTATAATAATTTAAAAAACGTACCTTACCTATGGGCCACCCTGTATAACAATACACTTTGTTGCTTGCTTGGTCCGTCTCTCTGTGACGCTCTTAAAGATTTAGATAGGGGGAAATTCAAAAGGTTTGTAAGGATTGTATTGTAGATACCAAAGGCATATCCATCAATATGGGAACTCCTTCGCAAAACCTGAGTCCACTGGCAAATTAAACGAAAGCATTCCGTAAAAAACACGTGTATTTTCACGTGTGGCTCTACTAGTTCTGGTATAATGCACGAACAACACTGGTAATTTGACGACAAACACCGGAAAGTTCGGTGACTCAACAAATGAGCTACAAAACAGAGCATTTCCGACTCCACTTCGGAAAGCTTACGCCATCAGTTTATCAAGCATATTGATTACTTTTCACCTACCAAAATCAGGGTTCATTAAAAATTTACACGTGATCTCTTCCATGAAATAGTTACGCATCAGGTCGTTCGAATAACCTCCATAACGGAAATAAATGTTTTAAAAAGTACCCGCCTAATGAAAAGTTTCGCGGTTCAACTGATTACTATGGACAGCCAGATATAAAACAGGTAAATATAGCAACAATAAATACGAAGTAAAATTTATGAGACAATTCTTGTAGAAGTCAGCGTAAAATTTTGCAGGAAGCGTCCAGTTGGCGAAATTAGAACAGCTTCTCTCCATCACACACCAGCTAGGCCTGAGGAAGCCGCACACCGCACCCCCTCATACTTAACCTCATTTCAAAGTATTAATATTTTAAATATTATGATTCAAATTATTATCATTACTCATTATGGTAACTCATGCCCGAGAGGCTTACTATAAAATTGTTGTCAGTCTTTGTTAGGAACTAAAATAAACAAGGAAGAAGTCTCCAGGCGAAGCATGAAATGAAGCAGCCAACACGCTTCTCTGAGAAACATTTATTATCATTATTATCGCCGAGTATAACGCCAGAGCATCTTTATCTTTAAGAAAGAAGTAAAACTTGGGATAACAGTGAATAAAACGTTGTCTATAAATAGGCCTCATGAAGGTGAGCTAGAAAAATAAACGAGTTTCTGGGAGTTAATGTTTGGAATGTGCTGCTCGTAATGTGCTGTTCGTAATGTGCTACTCGTAATGTGCTGCTCGTAATGTACTACTCGTAATGTGCTGCTCGTGATGTGCTGCTCGTGATGTGCTGCTCGTAATGTGCTGCTCGTAATGTGCTGCTGGTTATGTGCTGCAGGTAATGTGTTGCTCGTAATGTGCTGCAGGTAATGTGCTGCAGGTAATGTGCTGCAGGTAATGTGCTGCAGGTAATGTGCTGCTGGTAATGTGCTGCAGGTAATGTGCTTCTGGTAATGTGCTGCTGGTAATGTGCTGCTGGTAATGTGCTGCAAGCAATGTGCTGCTCGTAATGTGCTGCAGGTAATGTGCTGCTTGTGCGTCTGGCACAGTGTGCAGTGGTGATGCACAAACATGCATCCCCAGCAATAATAAATCAAAATTATTATTACAATAAATATTAGTATGCAAGGTTTACAGGTATTCCTGCACAGTATGGAACTCATGCTTGAAATTGCTGGAAAATCACACTTGCAGGAGTCTGGCTATTCCTTCGTACGTGCAGTATTAGTTTGGAACTTTTGGAACACACATCGCAGATACTTCATCAACCAAGATTAGTTCGAATAAAAAGACTGAACAACAAGAATGTTTGATATTTTTGGTGATTCATACTTCAAATAGTTTTTAATTGTTTACACATCAAATCAAATTCCGCTAGAGCATGTTAGATATAAAAAACAGTATAGCTCCAGACTGTCAAATTATGTCTTGCAAATTTGATCTGAATAAGAGTATCTATTTACACAAGTAACCATAAAAGCCTAAAATCCACAAACAAATTTCTGGACGTTCAATAATTTATGTTTTATAATAGTGGGTGCAGAGAAATTAATTCATTACACTAAAACACATGCTTCCTCGTCGATAATTCACCTCAAAATCTAACGCTGTGGAGTAACTCAAATGCAATAATCTGATTAACTGATAAAATTATATCACATTTTTAACCAGCAAGTTATTTTTGCTGTATCCTTAGTATTAAATCATTCATATGGAATAATACGAGTATGTGTCATGATAGTAATGATACATTCATAGGTTTGCATATTCCAGGCGATGTATGAGGTATATGTATTAGGTGTGTGTATCACACGAGGAACAAGGTAACAAGTGTGGAGCGGCGACGGGGCACCAACTCACAAAAATAAACAATTAACCGAGAGGCGAGCTCGAGGGCTGGAGGAAATATAAACAGTAGGGTTTGAGAAGGGTCGCGATGTTTGGTTTCGCGGCTAAAGAAAGTGTCAAAACACTTGCAAAATTTATGGTAGAGACTTTGTGACTCTCAAAAATTATCCCGTGATATTTAGATTAACATGTATTGAATTTTCTGGACGTATCATTTATCCCCTCAATTTACCATTGAAAAGAAATATCGGGAGTCTTTTACCATTTCATGCATTCAGAGGATTAGAGTCCCTCTTGTGCGATTACGTGTGTTTCTTGCATTTTATTCATTGTGTTATTTACAAGTAATAATTAATAACGGAAGGACAATACGCAGAAACCCCACGCATTGAAATCAAGATGACGTAAATTATGAGAGAGAAAACCGCTCATCGGCAATCAATCTATTAATGTACGATTGAAGGTAGGCAGAAGAGCTTCTCCAATTTTGTACATACTAATCAATCAATTAATGACAAATAGACATTACAATTATACGTATCGCCCCACATGCATCGCTATTTCAGTCATAATGATAACATTCTAAATCATATTTGTACCTACATGGGAATGCATAGCAATCTTACGGAAATCAAATGATAGATCCAATAAGTTATTACTGCTGCATGCGTGTTTTATACAAATATTTCTAACACAACAAATGAAATCAATGTTAAACGTTCGTCTCAGCTTCACGAAATGCTTACAAATCTTCACTGCACACTTTTCAGCCGCGATAAAGCCCACTAACTAATCAAATGAGCTCAAACTTCGTAAATTTTCTCCTCCAGTGTCTAGTGAAAAAATGAAAATTTTGATATGTATTATTTAAACTCAATTTTTGACCTATGTCACTATCTCAATCATGCAATATCAGAAAATATTGAAAGTAGGAACTTTTGTCTACACTGTTTTTGCAGAAAATGGTTCTTTAGCTCGTAATTTTTTTACAATACTTGCCCAGCGCCAAGTTTTTATTGAGTATTATCTCGTACTAACATCTCCATCGAAACTGACACACTGTTAAAATTTTCAAAATGTTTGCGTAGTGTAAAAAATCACAGATATTTGGTAATACAGACGATAATCCTGCAAATGATCACATTTACTCTATGCGTACCATGCAAGCAAACAGCGTTTAAAAGCAAAGGGTGAAAAAGCAGGGTCATTAGGAAGATCAGTACGTGGAAAAACACTCTAATCAACATCGTGTCCAAGCATTTGAGGTTTGACTCATTTAAAGCCACGAGCAGATCAAAACATCATTATCCAGAAAAGAAAATCCTCGCGAGCCAAGATTTTGCTGAGTGATCAGAAAGCGAGCGGTAGTCATGAAAAATCGGTTTCCAAACAGAAAATTATTCCCCTCAGAGAATGCAAAATAACGTTCATAATGGTAGACTGAAGCTTAGTTAAAAATGCTCCCACATATCTGTAAAAGAGTGAAATAGGTTTCGTCGCCATGAGCTGGCCTATGTCTTCAGACTATGAAGTTTGCTTTTTGAAAAGAGTGAAAATAAATTCGCATATCTTCAATATTTTAGTTTCAGCTCCCATTAGCTCTTCAAAGAGACTGCTTCATATTCCAACAAGACGTAGCTCACTCTCGCGCTTTCAAAAGTGTGAGTTTTGACGCAAGAACAATTTTTCATTTACACGGTGGTGATCAAAAGATCCGCGTCCACCTTCATCTTCTGCTTTGTATTTGTATCCTTGCACCGAGTCACTGCTTCAAAGAGAAGTTTGTGTTTAGTCTTACGCTTTAATTGGCATTTTAAAACTATATCTTCGGAAGACGCAAAACACAGTACTTTTAGATCACAAACAAGCTGCCGCACTCAGAAGGTATAAAAACAGAGTGAAAGCAGAAAGCAGGAGATAGTTATCAAATAAAAAAGATTTATAAATATTTACAATTGTTCGTAGTTCGTGTAATTAACATTACGTTAAAGTTCCAGAAGTTTGGTAGCAGCACTTACAGAAAGTTCATGAGGTTGTCAAAGAATACAAAGTTTTAAATTGTTTCACACAAACTCGTCTTAGTATGTAACAGAATTCTTGCATGTATTTTTAAACTTGAAGGCACGTCAGATGATCCATTACAGAGGCACGTGTTGACTACAAGCGATAAATGTTCACCGTTGAACACTCTACACAGCATAAAAAGTTTTCACAAAATTAAAGAGCAGTAATAACCCTTATATTTCCCCTGCAATACGCATTTTGACCTCAATTATACTATTTTACGAACTCTTACTAGCATACATTTTCTAGATCTGGAAAAAATTATCACTTCAACTCTCTGAAAACAATTGATAAAAACAATCCCGTAGGCTTCTGAAAGGCTTTCACTACTTTCTAATGAAATAATCCTCAACACATAAAGCCGTAACAAAACTGCGTACATTCGCGTCCCACAACCTTATTCCTCACGAAGTGGCACCGGAAATTCCGATGCACAACTCAGCTCGGGTGATGATGGATCCAATGATTATCGAGGATGCAGTCTCTTGTGATGGACGCTAGATCAGAGAGACAATGAGGCTTTCAATACAGGCGCAGCATTCGTTACATATACTTTAATCTATTTATAATCCCGTGCAAGTTATCCTTCTCAGTCGCCATAAGTCCGGTTTATGAACTACGAATAAATTATGGCTAACAACGGATTAGAGTGATTTACTTGCGAGCAAATACATAGTCCTGATTTTTTCACATTACGTTTGAGAATCACACTCGTTCTAGATGTTAAGTAGACGCATTTTATTGGGAATTCACTAGATATTAATAAAAAGATGAATTTCTTCATCAAAAGTACGAGTGTAAAATAATTAGGAATAGAATTTAGCTCTAATTTCATAGAAAGCGAAAACACTATGTGTATGAGAAAAAAATTGTAGTTGGATTACTCGATAGCTGTCTTAAGTTTGAAATGTTTAACAAAGTCAAATTAAACAAATTTTATTTTAAATCAGTATCAGTTTCCCCAGGTTAAGAAAGATTGAAGGTCAATGGTCTTAAAAATTAGTTTTTTATAAATGAAATAACATTAAAAATCCGGCCAAAAAATACTTAGCACAATAAGAAGATCACCTCTAATGATTGAAGGATGAAATGCCAGTGCAGGCCAATTGAATTTTTGCAGAACGACACTCAATGTCATTTAGACGTTAATTTACGAACGAAAATAAAATATATTAGTTATATTGAAGTCACCATATGAAATTAAAATGTTTCTCTGTCTACTTATGGTACATATATGTATTGTCAATGGTTAAAGTCCCACTAAATATGAGCACCCGAACAACTAAAAATGAAGCTTTTGACAGTTGCACGTGGACCTCGCAAACTCGCAAGATGAAAATATAAAAGATACACAGACTCAGGTGCTAGAATGCTAGTGCTGAGATGCTAAAATGCTAACAAATGCTAAGGTTAGAAATCCATGGCGCTTATAGGGTCAGAGAACTTGTAAAAAATTTGATAGAAGGTCCACTAGCTCTCACTTGTACCTCACGTGCTGTCATGGATCATTTCCCGCTCATGCCCTGGTGCATTGTGAAGAAGAAATAGAGTGCAAGACCATGCTCTAGTTAGCACTGCATCAAATATTCACCAGCTTGGTCGACACCAGCTTGGTCGATTACCACCAGCTTGGTCGACTGGTGAGCGAATCTGCTTGCGAGTGGAAAGACCCGGGTTCGAATCCCGCTGCCGACATGGTTGACGCGGCTAGAAATACGGCATGGGACTTGGGTAAACAACCGAATAATTATCGAAGCAATTATCCGACCCAAGAATGGGCCAGAAGGTTCGTTCCTATAGCCTCATTCTATTCTATTCTATTCATATTTACGAACCGACGAGTAGCTTAGGCGCCTCGGCGTAGTCTCTGCTTTAGAAAAACTGCAATCCATAGGCAAGCATGAGTAATTGTGAGGAAATTCACTACTGCTTAACAGGAACATGAAGAGTTACGTACTTACGCCGGCTGTTGAACTATGTAGTGTGGCCTGGTACCGTAAAAAGCTTAGCTATTTAACTACCACTACAGAAAGAGTTGTGCGCTGGGTCGGTTTGTCATCAAGTTAAGAAATAGAGCGGCTTTCCCTACAAAGTTAGGTCGTCAAGCAGTGAAGGTAAAGTTCCGTCGGCAGCACTTACAGCTGAA
>VCRD01000170.1:178097-327597 GCA_006783055.1 Trinorchestia longiramus
TCAACTTAGTGTCACAAACAGTGACGACTCAATATAGTCCTGAATCAATACGCACCTCTCTTGGTATATTGTAGAAGAGTAAATGAGTATTAAATTTTCAACGAAATAGAAATTTGAAATGGACAACGTCAGACTTTCCAGCCAATTTCCTAGGAACAAAATTGCAATCACAAGAAAGCGTTCACTGTAAAAGAAGATGTCAGCGTTTGTGCAGCAGAAACAATGGAAGGCGGATCGATGTGGTTTGCTTGGCGGAAACAAGGCGCCATTCTTTGGTTTCGTCATACACAGACAAAATGTGAATTTGGGAAGCATTTCTGCAACAGACAATGACGACGTTCATTGGAAAGTAAAAATCACGGATTTTCGAAGGTTTGATGAGCAGAGAAAAATGACAACATTCCGAAAAAAACTCATTTTGATGACTGTTGCTCAAGTTTTTCTTGACAAGCATAAGTCACATATCATGCATGAGTCGCAGCATCAGAATGGATCAAAAATTTCGGTATCGTGGAGTTCAAAACTATAAAAAAAGTATTTAAAAAATGTGGTGTGTGGGGGCGGCAGCAGCAGAGCAGGACAATACCTCCGGAATGACGGGTTCTCAAAGCACGTCACAAGCTGTCAAATTTAGGAACTGGAGCGTTGAGAGACAGAGGGTACGATCGATGGGAGGTCAGGAGGTGACGTGGCAGGGAAGAGAGGGATGTGATGCTCAGGGAAGAGAGGGATGTGATGCTCAAGGAAGAGAGGGATGTGATGCTCAGGGAAGAGAGGGATGTGATGCTCAGGGAAGAGAGATAAAGGGAGATCTGACAAATTCATGCTGAGGGAAAGAGAGAAGTGAGGGAAAATAGGCAGATTGATGTGTTGGGAAAGAGAGAAGTGAGGGAAAATAGACAGATTAATGCTGAGGGGAAAAGAGAAGTGAGGGAAAATAGACAGATTAATGCTGAGGGGAAGAGAGAAGTAAGGGAAATAGACAGATTGATGCTTAGGGGAAGAGAGAAGTAAGGGAAATAGACAGATTGATGCTGATGGGAAGAGAGAAGTAAGGGAAATAGACAGATTGATGCTGATGGGAAGAGAGAAGTAAGGGAAATAGACAGATTGATGCTTAGGGGAAGAGAGAAGTGAGGGAAAGAAGACAGTTGGATTGATGCTGAAGGAAAGAGAAAACTGAGGGAAATTACTATTTGATGACGGAAATAAGAATAGATTGAGATAGGAAAAAGAGACTGAGGAAAATCAATGAATAAGAGATAATGAGAAAAAGAGATGCTGGAAGGAAAAGAGATAATGGAAATACATAAATCCTTGAAATAAATAAAAGAAGACAAAAAATAAAAAAGTGCTTGCAGGTACTAAAGATAAAAGATATCAAGAATAAAAAAGTGATGGCCAATAGAACGGAATTGAACTTGTAAAGGTTCTTCAATTTTCATTCATCCTTCTGTGTTTCCTGTTGAGGACGTGTAAACTGTTTCCTTAATGCCCACCTTCTCAAACTAAACAAAGAAGAACCATACTGTACGCGCTACTGGTTCACCATAAATATTGCTTTAGGTGATCGTAATGGGGACTTCAAATTATCAAACTACTAACAATTTTATTTTTGATTTGAAAATTTGTTACTTGGATGCCTCAAACTTAATTTCATGAAGTATTACACAATAGAACTTTTTTCGAACCAAAAGTTCGTGGGGGAAAAATCAGTGTGGGGGAGGGGTGCTGTTTCCGTCCCCCTTAGTTCCCCCTCCTCTGAACCATTTCTGCATCCCAAACTGCATTTCAATAATCTTCACCTTTTACAGTAACGTCAAGCCCTGCCTTTAAACTTGCGTATGTTGTTCATGATTCCAATCCCAAGAGCCTTTTACTCCTTCACCAGGTTTTCCTCCCCTTTAGTTTTGTGAATCTGCTTGGCACTCCTTCTACAATGTATTACTCGATGGGAAACAGCAAAAACCCGAGCTTTATGGATTACTTGTCGTCTTTTACCCCAAATTCTACGAACACAAATGAAGAATATAATGAATTAAAAAGGATTATGTCTTCTAAGTAAGGTTTCGTTATGACTTATCCGACGTAATTTTATCAAAACCTGATCAAATGAATGATCGCCAAATTAATCTAATAATTCTATGATAGTTCATATTGATAGTAATAGTTAGTTAGTTAGTTAGTTAGTTAGTTAGTACTGAGAAATTCCACTCAGTAATGAGAAATTCCTACTGAAAAATTATTGCTCTAAATTAAGTTACAAGCTCTAAAGCCATAATAATATTTCGTAACGCTCGGATTCCACAAACAGGGGCAGATTCTTCATAATTTAATTTAGCTTTTCATTTATGGTGACAAAATATTTAACCTCAAGCTTCTAACTATAATATTTTTAGACGAAATCAATTGTATCGTTGCGTACAATCATCCTTCTACAGACTCATTTTAATTAATTTCCGTAACTTGTTATGAGCTACCAGTTTATCTTTCGTATTTTATGGATTGAGTTGCGAAGCAAGCAAATGTACACGCAAGCAATTTGAAAGACCACTTTAACGTGGCATTTGACAAGTCTCCCTGACACGACACACGTTCAGTTTGTTGAGACATGCCTGTGCATCTTAACCCTTTGTTTACCAAGGTGTTTACAGCACTCAAACTGAACCCTTTCAACACGTATGTAGACTAAAGTCTACATCAACTTCTTAGCTAGTTTCAGGGTATTAGGGTGTTAATGGTTGCATTTTCAAGATAAGCCTTGGTCAGCCGCATAGAAGTATCGTAGTTCTTAGCTGCAATGTGGCAGGCCGTGTCTCGTAACTTCTTGATTACTCATTCTTATTCATTCCAGCGCATGATAACTAAGACATGATAGGGTTAACTTTCATGATACCAGTGCATGATAAGTAAGACATGATAGGGTTAACTTTGCTTGCTGTGAACATGACAGTTAAGAACGGTATTCAAAGGTACCGTCAGTAGATGAAGGATTAAAGAGGTCATTATGTACCTCACACGCTATGATATTAACGTCCCAACACCTATCAAGTACCGTTATGGGTATCTGGGAACCTAAGCGAGCTTTCGGGTTATAACCAGGAATTTTGGCACACATATTTATTGTTTCTTAAGACTAAGGCTATCACGATACTATCAAACTTTCAAGTGATGCAAATTTTAGGAGTACTAGCCATTTTGTGTGATCTTGCAGCTTTACTCCGGAGATAAGTCCTAAACCTTCTTCACCCAACCTAACCAAACCCTTGTCAACTGTGCAGTTCACACCTAAATATGACACTGAAACAATTTCAACCTTTTTTATAATGAAGTTTCAGACATGAGACAACTGAGTCTCCAGCTACAAAAAGGTAAATAGTGTAATGGTTTTAAGACGCAAATGAGCTGGGACTGAGGTGTCCCTGTAATTCAAAAAATTTTAAGAATCAGAAATATATTCTTCTTTTACGAACGAACGAGGAGAGAAGGAACGAATTCCAATTATTGAGTCCGAATTATTGATACCTATCATTCAGTACCTATGTATTATTGAGTCCCAATTATTTAGTCCTAATTTACAAACGAAGGTGCCAGAGCGGGGAACGAAGAGTCTAGGTAATTTTAATGTGAGCTGCAACCCCTTCAAATACTACACTTGTGTGGTGGTGCAAGTACACACGTGCGCCACAATGAGGAGTTCCAGAACCATCACATTCCACGACGTGTTATCTGTCAACAGATACGGCAGACATGGGAAGGCATTCCGACCCTTGGTAGTGATAAGAGGAACCAGACCTGCCCTGTCACAGACAGCAGAACTCGCACATTTCTGCCTGTAAGCTCCGGGTGTTGATGCTGGTTGCATTATTCTTTCATTGATTGGAATTATTTTTCATCACATCGTCTTCTGCGTATTTTTTTACTATCCAAACTGTTCGTTGTTTTCATACACTAACTATGTATGTATTTTGAATTATAGAGAAAAACTGATTTTTATTTTGTCAACATGAGATACTTAAATGTGTTATAAGCAAGAAAGTTTTCAAAATAAAACGTATCATTTGACAGTTGTAAACTGAAACTCTGATACGATCAAAATAACAGAACATTTCGTTTACACGGAGTATTGGCAAGCGTTTCAGTTTATAACAATAATCGACAGTTTTCAAAACAAACGAAAATAGTGTTATTAATTGAAACGGTCGCCAACATTCCGTGTAAACGAAATGTTCTGTTATTCTGATCTTATCAAAGTTTCAGTTCACAACTGTTAAATGGTATGTTTCTTCTAAACTTTCTTGCTTGGAACACATTTAAATATCTCATTTTTTCTTTAGCAGCTTCTGTATAACTTTACCGTACATTATTTTCAACATGAACCCTCTAATAAATGCCTACCTTGACAATGAAAGAAAACAGGGCCATACATTAAAATCTACTTGTTTACAATAAATACCGTGCCTGGGGATCGTAATGCTGACGGGAAAGGTCATGATTTCAATGATCGCACACAGACGTGTTGCATAACTCACGTAACACAATAAACATTAAAATCTCGGAAGCATGCGAACTGGGAAGCCTCTTTTCTTGCTCCAGGCAGCTTATCTGACCAGGTACTGTACCTCTCGTAACTGAGGAGAGCATGAACACTGAAAACTGTACGATAAATAAAAATATTTACGACACTAAGAGCCCGCTGGTTTTTATAGTTCCTAACTAGAATACCTTTCACGTGCATTCTCCGTTCAGAATTATTGTTGTAAAGCTTTTCTACTTTTGGACAATCAAATGCTAATTAATATATGTAAATGAACTAAATGCTCAATTTCTCACAGCTCTAAAAAGTTTTTTCATCATAAACGAAGTAAACTTTAACACAAAAAATCACGTTTCAATGAAGAACAATTTAATTTAGAAAAATAAATTTTGCAAAGCCTAAACTTTACTTTCCCGAATAATTTTCCAATGGCAAGACAATTGACCTCAAATGCTTTAGTGTGGAATAATTAATTTTATTTAATAATTATCTCCTTAGCTGCTCGTCCCGACAAGTTTTTATTTTAACTCCCAACACAACTGTGCTATTTTTCTCCCTTGAAAATATATAAATTGAGAAGTTATACACTCAAATTACATTATTTCACCTTTTATTTACTGCATGTATTCAAAACATCTCTGCTGAATTTCCAACACAGGCCATTGCATTATCCGTAACAAGATTGCTACTGGTGGTATTCTTAAAAGTTCCAAAGAAAAAAGTATTTTAATTAAAATGATCGATACCAGCTTGCATTCATACAACAAACATAGACATGCTTGTCGTGTAGCATGACATCCAATACAATTAACACCCAGTACCAAAAATTAGTATATTTACTATCAAAAATTAATTCCATGTTTATGTAAATTTAGCAACCATTTCGGCCTCAAATACACTCGCCAAATACCCACTGTACTTGAATAACATTATTTAAAATACAATTTTTTGAATTTTCGCTGTATCACTAGAAGAGGTGCAACAACATTTCATCATTTCACGAGATGCATACAAAAGTGCTTACCTGTGTCATCAGGGAGCATGTGTCGCAGGCCTCTATTGAAGCTATCCTTATACCCATCAGGAGGCGACAATGGTAAAGCATCATGGACAGGAGGCGCAGGCGAGGGTGGAGAAAGGTCTCCCAACTCAAGGGACCGGATAGACACTAGGTGCGGTTCACCACCCTCCTCTTGGAAAAGGATGACGTAGTCAGGTTCCATGAACTGATTGCAAGCTTCGTTGAAGCTAACTCTATGATGGGTCTTGTTCCTATGACCCTGGCGCTTGAGCACCGACCGAAGCTGAGGTGCCATGGTGCTCGAATGTTTAGGACAATCCTCACTATTTCGAGGCAGTGTGTTAGAATGCCTGGGGCACTCTTCACTAATCCTAGGTATTGAGTGGAAGGCTTCACTGCCTCTTGACACTGCGGAGGAATGCCTGGGACACTCTTCACTATTCCGAGATACTAAGTGGAAAGCTTCACTATTTCTGGAAACCACGGTGGAATGTCTGGGACACTCCACAGAGGAGCCAACAACCACTCCACCTCCTACAGAACTTTTGTGCTGCATCACTCCATCTTTGCTTGCACTGTGGAGACCTGGAGGGACACTCTTTCCATCACCTGCAAATATGAATGCAGTAGAATTAGTACTCCTCTTCACATCTCCTGCACAAATGACAGAGATTGCACTACTCTTCGCTTGCCCAGCACTAATGAGAGAGGTTGCACTTCTCTTCACCTCCCCAGCATTGAGGAAAGTGGCACTGGTGTTCACTTCACTACGGCCATGGTTTCGGGGCACCGTTCTTGCTGCCGTGCCCCGACCAACACTGATCAGGCTACTCTTGCTCTTCTTCTCCGGACCCTGGCGCGCTCCCGCGATCAATACCTCCTGCTTTTCCTCTTCCTCCTCCTCCTGGTCACGGAAAGCTTCCCCATTTTGCCCACTCCCCGTTCCCTTCTCTCCCGCTGAGGAAGCCCCATACGCCGACAGCCCCACCACAGCATCCAACAGGGGGTCTTCTGCGGAGGGCCGGGCGCTGCTGGCCGTCATGTGACGCCGGTCTACCAGTTGTCTGCTCATAAAAATAATCACAATGAATTCAAACATTTGAACAAAACATTAAAAAAGAAAAATTACCCATTAATAAAAAATTTGGAGACAACAAAAAACACAGAATTAATAGTTTCTGAATATATCCTCTCTCAATCAACTTTTTTCACACAAGTACAAATAAAAACGCCCTTTTCTTAGATTCGATGCCTGTTTTTTAGTCACTGAGCTAAAAAATTTTGGGGGGTTACTCAATTCTAAAATGGTGTGCGGATACACACACTAACTGATACGGTTGTCTCAAAACACCAATAATTTCCGTAACACACCATGTAAACAACACTACCTACACCCTCAAAAGTTCTATCCCAGACTAATTCCAACGAAGGAAATATGCCGATTGTGTATGGGAGGTAAATCAAAACTTGACCACGCTAATTGAAATGTTGAGGGACCATGCTCAGAGGTGCGTAAGAATGCTGCTGTGGATGTACAATTTCAGTTTCACATCAGCACTGTAGCATGCTTTCATGTACTCGATTGTCATCATCTGCTTCAAATATGAGTGCTCACACAACGAGTTCTGCTAACCCTGCAGTCAATGACTACAAACTGTCATTGGAGCACAATCCATACCATGTCTGCATTCGAGATAAACATTTTAAGTGACGCTTCTGAATTAATGTTGAAAAAATAAAGTTTGAAAATAATTAAATAATTAACACGTGTGATGTATGAGAAGCAGATCTTCAATTAATGATCATCAGGGCTGTTATACAAGTATGGTAGGACATAATGGAAATTTTCAAATCTGTGATCTACAGGGAGCGTCTTGTTTACTTTTTTCTAATGGAATTTAAACCTGCTTGCGTGACATATTTCTATATAAATATGTACAGTATATATCAAATACAAAATACCTATGCATGTGTATATCCCCTTATATTATATGCAGTGTATTTCCCTCTCTTTGTGTGTACGTTATGTTACTTCCTATCTATTACTGAAGAAAAATTACTGAACTGAAATCAGAACAGGTATACATGTATTATAAACATTGTATTGTGAATACCAAAGGCACGGGATTCCTATGAAATACACAATGTTTTCCGTTATTAGCTTTCTTTTCTTACACGGCCATGTTATCGGTAGATAAGATGTAGAATGATAGTACTGGATGAATACATAAAAAATATTCATTTACAACACAATAATTCGTCGCAAATCTTTAATGCAGTCATCTACATAATAACTATGTAGTTCCCGTGGAAATTCTACGGTTTAGATATGACTAATTCGAAATTCTTACAATGACGAATGAATTGAAAATTTACGACGAATTATTGTGTGTTAAATGATTATTTTTCATGAATACATGCAGAACTTCCATTCTGTATCTTATTTGCCTATAACTTGGCCATGTAGAAAAAGAAGGCTAATAAAGGGAAAAAATGGCGTATTTTATAGTAATCCGGCGCCTTTCGTATCCACAATGCAACGCTTATATTTTTAGATGTATACTCGTTCTGATTCCAGTTCAATAATTTTTCTTCAGTAATAGATTGGAAGAAACGGGATGAACACACACAGATAGAGAAAGATGGAAAAACTCTGTGTATTATCCCACTATATAATAATACCCAACTTGTTGCTTGCTTGCTTGCTTAGTCCGTCTCTTTGTCACGCTCTTAAGGATTTAGATGGGAGGAAATTCGTCTACGAATAACAAGATGAGATACCATGAAATCTCATCCCTAAATTACGATGGCAAATATAGTTTCTGGAATATATACTCGAAAGTAAAATTACTGTATTAGAGCTTTTGATCCTGTCGTACATAAGCTATTTCGCATATTTTTTCAGCTTAATTTCTTCGTAGCTGTTGAAACTTCACGCGGAGTAGAGCCCAACTATTCGGAGTACAGGCCCCTGGTTTAATAATACACAGTTTATTGATTGCTTGTTTGCTTGCTTACTTGCTTGCTTGGTCCGTCTCTCTGTCACGCTCTTAAGGATTTAGATAGGAGGAAATTCGGTAGAGTATACATGTATTGTAAGCATTGTGTAGTGGATACCAAAGACGTGGTCTTTAGTGTGGAAACTCCTTCAGTATGGAAACTCCTTCTCAAGGCCCGCGTTCACTGGCAAATAAAATGAAATAATTCAGTAAAAACACGTGAATTTTCACGTGTGGATCTACTAAGTAGATTTCAAATTAGTCAAATCTAAATGATAGAATTTCCACAGGATCTGTCTGGTATCCACTATTCCACTATATAATAACTATTACACCAACACGTGAAAATTTACGTGTTTTTACTGAATTATTTCATTGTATTTGCCAGTGGACGCAGATTTTGTGAAGGGGTTTACATACTGAAGGAGTTTCCAAACTGAAGACTGTCTTTGCTATCCACACTAAGTGGCGATATTTGCTCTCTCTACATGTTTACAGCATAAATATGTAATAATCACGATAATTACGAGCATTAATTGAATTCTTACAAGGTGAATGTATTACATACACATTTTACGTTAATTGAAATGCAATCAATTTTACATAACGAGAGAGAGACGTCGCAAATTGGGTGAATCCAAACCCCATGACATGAATGATATATTATGCATTATTGAGGCCAACACAAGAAGGGTATAAACACAATTAATAAGCTTAACATTTACTGGAAACACACACGGAAAAATACACGAAAAACACGTAAAATCGTTATGAAATCAATGTGATCTATCTACTCAAATCAACCAATTCCACTCACAATAATTATTTAAATCACACAATACCGAGTGGTTTCGGAATAGAAACACTATTCTATCTAACTACACATTCTAAATACCAGCAAACACGTCAAAATTTACTGAAACACTCCAATCTTATCACTTAACCTGTTAACGGTCACCGCTCACTCGACAATAATTGAACACTAAACTAATTGAACTAATAATTCACTTGCTTATTGAAATAATAAACATTATAACATCATATGATGTTAACGCCGCTGTGGTACCGTCGCGCATCTACATCATATGGTGTAAGTTACCGTTAGAATGCAACTCGCACAAATATCATATAATGTAAATAACGCTCAATAGGTTAACCTCACTTTTAATATTGACCAAACATGCTCTCATGAATTAATAATCACTGCAGTCCCATCAACCAATTCCGTGACAAATTTATTCAGTTCACTTTTGACTAATAAGCGGAGAATTTCGCTGCACTCCATTCATCGTACGCACGAACACACTCGATAGAGCCCTACGCATGGCATCGGCACACTCTGTTGGTTACACTATGTATATGTAGGCCTCTTCCGCTGGTTCCCAACCTTCAGTGGGTTAAAGGGCACAAGTTAAAGTTGTATTAATTGATATTTCCACTTGGTTCCTGTTGTCGATAATCCGAAGTAATCACGTAGACATTTAATCCAAGTTGCGCTGAAATCGCGACCCTCTCCGAATTAATTACTGGTGAAACTTTCCCAAGTTTATATGAACTTTCCCATGGATCCAGTTACTCCCAGAAGTAGTATTCGTAGTAGTTGTAGATCTGGCAGCACTAGTAATTACTGTAGATATTGTAGATCCCGATCGATCCCGAAAGCTCCCGACAGATCCCTCCCTAAAATGAGAGAAAAATCCTCCGTAATTAAGTACATGCCTTGATAGAGGCGCCCTGTTACGTGTATGCTGTTTGTTGGCATATTGTTTCTGTTTCCTATCCCAGAAATACTCTTACCTCCCTCCGAGTGATGATCTGTCTTTTGCTTCCTGGACGTCGATCGACGATTTGCTTGCGATCGTCGATCGCAGTTCGTATATGCCCCCTGTAGAATCGTTTCCGCTTCTAGCACCGGTGTTCACCCTATTAACGCCTCACTCTTTTTCCTCCCTTGATTTTCCGACTGCTGCTTATATAATCCGTAGGCGTTTTCTAGAAACACATCTCTTGCCTTTCAGTTCCTCCTTTCGCCTTTGGTTTTGCTTGTAGCCGTTGGCCGTTGTACCGTTGTCTTCTTATCCGATGCTTCCCACGTTTCAAGGCTCTCGCGGAACATATATCAACTGGTTGGGGTTCAGAACTGCTAATGCTGCATATTTGCGTACTGTGCTGTTTGTATTTTCACTGCTCGATGGCGGTTAGGCTTTAATGGCTTTGTGGCCCAACTGCTCGCATTCCCCACGTACCCATTCACCTTCACACATTCTTACACATTAACACATCATTACACATCACTATACATTATCACTACTATCACCACATCACTACTACCATCACAATACAATGCTTGCAATACATGTATGTATACCCTACCGAATTTCCTCTTATCTAAGTCCTTAGGAGCGTGACAGAGAGACGGACCAAGCAAGCAAGCAAGCAACAAACTGTGTATTATTATACCGGGGGCTTGTACTCCAAATATTTGGCCTCTACTCCGCGCGAAGTTCACCAGCTACAGAGAAATTAAGCTGAAAAATATACGAAATAGCTTATGTACGACAGGATCAAAAGCTCTAATACAGTATGTTGGCTTTCGAATATATATTCCAGGAACTATATTTGCCATCGTTATTTAAGGATGAAATTTCATGGTATCTCATCTTGTTATTCGTAGACGAATTTCTTCCTATCTAATTCCTAAGAGCGTGGCAGAGAGACGGACCAAGCAAGCAAGCAAGCAACAAGTTGGGTATTATTATATAGTGGGATACAGTTTGTTGCTTGCTTGGTCCGTTTCTCTGTGACGCTCTTAAGGGTTTAAAAAGAACAAAATTCGGTAGGGTATACATGTATTGAAAGCATTGTATTGTGGATACCAAAGGAACATCTTTCAATGTGGAAACTGCTCCGCAAAGCCCGAATCCACTAGCAAATCAAATGAAGAAATTCAGTAAAAACACATGAATTTGCAAGCGTGGGTTTACTAGTCCCATTATATAATAATACAGTTTGTTGCTCGCTTGTTTGGTCCGTCTCTTTGTCACTCTTTTAGGGATTTAGATAGGCAGAAATTCTATCGGTTATATCCATATATTGTAAGCATTGTATTGTGGATACCGAAGGCACATCTATCAATATAGAAATTCCTTCGCAAACTCTGCGTCCACTGGCAAATCAAAGAAAAATATTCAGTAAATAACACGTAAATTTTCACGTGTGGGTCTCCTAGTATCATACATATGAATATACCAGACAGTTCCCGTACAAACTCAACGATTTAGATTTGACTAATTTGAAATGACTATAAAGATAAATACATTACAGATTTACGACGAATTATTGTGTTTTAAATGGATACTTTTCATTATTATAAATATAACTTTTATTGAGTATTTTATCTACCGATAACATAGCCGAGTAACAGAGGAAAGTTAATAACGGAAAAAATGGAGCATTTTACAGTGATCCGGCGCCTCGGGTATCCACAATACGATGCTTATAATACATGCATACCCGTTCTGATTTCAGTTCAATAATTTTTCTTCAGTAATAGATAAGAAGTAATGGGACGGACACACACAGATAGACAGAGAGAGAGAGAGATGGAGATACACTGTCAATTATATACGTAGATATACATATGTATACATACACTATCTCACTTCCATAGGTGTAGAAATGCCCGGCTGCGAATAAATACTCATCCTACACACATCAATGTGAATCAAAATCATTCCGAACTATTATACTTTGAAATATAAGTTTAGAAGCGACACTGTAGTGAACTCATGGACAATTAATAATGAATAACAAGTGAAACCAAGGAACATCCGTTACGCTGGAACAATGCCTGGCATCAAAGTCTGAACACAAAGGACAAAATATCAATTTGCGAGTCTATGCAAACAATATAGGTTGAACATCATTAATGTAGAGTTCATATTCATAAATGCAATGTTCAGACAAACTGACAACTAAAGTCTCCATTATCAATACTAAAAGCAAAACGTAGAATAGCCTACACATGGATATAGACAGATACTTGACGGCTGAGAGTCTTTACAAGGTACAGAGTCATCGGAAGTACAAGGTTTTGAGTCGATATGATATCCAGAGTCATGAACCCAGAGTCAGCAACACTCGGTCCGGTCTCATCGGAGTCAGGTCAAAGACCTGTTGATCTCGAGAGAGCAAACGAATTTGTTAGCAAAGAAGATCAAAGGAACTGGATGTCTGAAACCGAGCTCTCATCTGCCACGGAGACCGTGCAAACGACCGCTTTGTAGGCATGCCTTAATGAACACAGTTGTCCACACCGCTATTCATGTACTCGAGCGCAGGGAAACTTAGTCACGGAGAGAAAATTATCTTTGTTGCTTGAAATCATGCAGAGGATTGTCAAAGACTACGATTATAATGCATGGTGTGCCGACACTGTGTTGTCAAAGAAAGTTTTAAAATAACCACCCCATGCTCGTAGTCAGCACTTTGAGAAATAAATATGTATGCAGAATACGATGTTGTCTGATGCCATCCACCACCCACACGACGCGTGCGCTGCCGCCGGTATCTTTTGAATTCATTTGTTTTGGAATTCAGAGTCTGAATTAAATACCACAGATAATGGGAAGTCTATTGAAGCCTCATCGCTGATGCATGAACAAATTTAGATAGAAATCTGGAGCTCGTACCATGATTCGTGATAAGCTGAGGTACAGAATTGAGGGATACATAGTACTCCTTTACACATCATAATACTTATTACCTCACTAACTCTAGGTTTATAAGCCGTCATTAACATGACTGTACAAGGTAAGCCTAATATTCAGTTAGATTTGTGAAAATAATGCCGTATGATTTTTCCATAGGAAATGTTTACTTCATACTGAGATATTAAAAACAAATATCCTTATTTTGAAGGAATATTAACATGAAAAAATCATTATTTTGAAGTAATACTATAACGAAATATTATTTTCAAGCAATACTGGGAAAAAATATTATCTTGAAGCTGTGAGCAATAAACTTACTGAACATCACAATAAGCACCACAACAGCCACACCGAACACAAACAACATGCCGAGTGAGATATGGAAATGAAACAAGTTTCACTGAACAATGAAAAAGTTTTACTGAGAAACCAAAAAAGTTTCACTGAGAAATGCAATAAATTAGACTGAGAAATGAAATAAGTTTCACAGAGAAATGCAATAAATTACACTGAAAAATGAAATAAGTTTCACAGAGAAATGCAATAAATTACACTGAAAAATGAAATAAGTTTCACTGAGAAATGAAATTAGCTTCTTTGAAAAATGAAATAAGCTCTACTGAAAAGATGCCACAGAAGTGTGCAATTGAGGGCAGGTCTGTGGTGGTGTAGAGGAGGGATGGTGTAGAGGAGGGGTGGTGGTGTAAATCACATCATAATGAGTAATGAGCTTCACGAACAAAAAATAAAGAATTTTGGTGCCGATGTGAGTGGATTTGTGCGACCGGATAAAAGGGTGCGAAAAAATTAAAGAAAATGCTGGACAATATTTGGAAGAGAATTAGGGAGGAAGAAGTGACGTATGAAGGAAAAATTAAAACAGGAAGTCAAGAGGAGGGGAAGAAGTCAAGAAGAACGGGAAAGAAGGACGTGGGAAGGCTTAATTCATTTTCGTGGCATAGCACTACGCAGCTAAAGATCATTAAGAAATATCCTGAATTTCTAGAGCTTCATAAAGTGCTAAAAAATGCTTTAGTTTTTATTGTGATAATTATTCTTCTTTCATTCAAAATAATACAAAACTGTCAGGTAATCCAAGCCCATACGAGTTTAAAGAGTACGTGGTGCTGAAGAAGACCGTGGAGATATAGTGTGAAGGCTAAAGTAATGTACACACGACGGCGGGATGCTTGGGTAGAAAACGAAGGCATGATGTGAAGGTAGTGTCAAAAGGAAGGCAGGAAACGGAGGCTGTATGAAAAGGAAAATGAAAAGATGAAATAAAAGTCTAGTTATTCTTGTGAAGAAGTTGATTCTAACACTTTAAAATACCTCGAAACCATATTGAAGAGTAATGGTTTGCAGTTTTAGTTTGATGATTGATGAGAAACTTTATTTCTAATCAAGCATACAGAACATTTGTATAGTTTTTTTTTAATTCTTAGTGCTACAATCTTAAGACTAGTGATGATGTTCCTGGTGATCGTTTCTTTGTGTTGTGACTTGAGGTAGAGGCTCGTAAGGACACGTCGCAATAACCTAGAGAGATGAGGAAATACCTAATCTGTCTGTCAGCCAGTCAGTCAGTCAGTTATGCTGACTCACCTCTGTGTTAGTTGACTCAGTAACTGACGTCGTAATGCTGACAAACATATGCTCGTTATACCTAATTAACCTACCTTGAGCAGTAAATACCCTAAAGCAAATGCTAAATTGAATGAAATCAATATTCACATCATCTGTCTAATAATCGATAATAATATACATGATCTCATATAATATCTAGTAATCGGTACTAATACAGAGTGACACAAAAACGGGAACTTTTAACGATCCAATAATACCAAGAGTGATGGAAGAAAAATGTTTCATTCATAGTAATTGAAACTTTAACACGTTGTCTCCGATTGCCTGACTGGTGTAAACCTTCACTTTGTACGCATAGTCACTACGAGGATCTGAAAAAATTACAGAACCTAACCTCAGTGGTACACATACGTACCACTTCGGAGTCATCATGTTAAAACATGTCATTTGAGAAACAGTGAAGGAATTTACATGATTTAAAAATTACGTCTCGTAGATAACGTCCTCCTGTACAAATGCATTCTTGAAATCTGCTCTTGAGATTTCTCATTCCCCACAGGAGATCACAGTCACTGTCACAGGGAATCGTTACGTGGAGATGTTAAACTCCTTCGTTACCGTTACACTTGAATTGAAGAATTTTCAACGCGTTCAAGAAACCCGGTTTCAACAGGATTGAGCGACATCACACACTGCACGGCAATGATTGGAGACTGTGCGAGAATAATTGTTCGGTAACCGTGTGATCTCAAGATTCGGTAACGATCCCTGGACCCTCGATCGCCAGATTTGTCTGTTTGTAATTTTTTCTTGTGGGGATACCTCAATAGTGAAGTGTACACGATCAAGAACTCTGGATCAGTTAAAACAGAGAATTCAAGATGAAATGTACAGTATACCAGCTGAGATGTTGCAGCGGTCAACAAAGAATCTCAAGAGCAGATTTCAAGAATGCATTCGTACAGAAGGACGCCATCTATGGGACGTAATTTTTAAATTATGAAAATTTCATCACTGTTGAAAGTGCATGTTTTAAGGTTTCAATTACTGTGAATGAAACATTTTTTCATCACTCTTGGTTTGTTGGATTGTTGAAAAGTTCCCGTTTTTTGTGTCACCCTGTATGTCATACCGAGTGGGCCGAAAAAACTGAACAAATCCTAAATCTAAATTCTGCCCTAGGTACCTCATAAACTCTTTGATCAGAGTGAGCAAAATTTTCAGGCAATAAAAATATCGGTCTAATCAGTTTTATTCAATACAACCGCCATCCGCAGCGATGATGGCCTCGAGACAGCACCTGAAGCTTTTGCAGGTCTTGACAACGTAGTCCGCGTTCATGGTCAGCCACTCCCGGTCAACGGATGCTTTAAGGGCGGTGATGTTTGGGTGGCAAGCGCGACACGCCTTGGCTTCACTATGCAGCCTCAGTCTTTCTCACCGGGTCGAATGTCCAAGTCTTCTCATCTGAGAAGATGATCACCCGACCAGGTAGAGTAAACTTGAGATCGTTCATGAGCTTCTGGCAACGTTCAAGACGATTGGAGCGGATGGCTGGCGTGAACAGTGGTTTCTCAACAATGACAAGGGACTTGCCTCCCAGCTTTGCTACTGCTCGTCAAACTGTGGGCGCTCCAATTCCGAGCCTCCTGGCGTGTTGGCGCATGAACGTCAAAGGACTGCTTTGAACGGCAACTCGCAAGCTGTCTCAATCTACAACCCTCTTTCGACCACTGCCAGCACATCTGATTGCGTAGACGTTTGTACGGGACACCTCGACCAGATTTGTGACCTCACTTTGATTCCCGTGCGAAGAAGTGCAGACACCTCCACTCGTTTATCTTGCTGGCAAACCATTTTACAGTGCACAACAATAACCAAACTCTATCTTCAAGGTTAAATTAACAGGCTTTTGGATGATATGCGGCAAGACAGGATAAAAGTTGCCAAACAATCAAGATTTTTAATTAAAGGTGTGTTCAGTTTTTTTCAGCCCACGTGGTATAATATGGAATTGCAGAGTAAGAAATGGGCCTCTAGACTTGTGTCCCGAAAGTGAGAGCTAACACCCAGTTACACAGTACTTGTAAACATTACTTGCCACTATACAGAGTCTTGCAGAATTAAAGCAGTGAACTTTTTGGAAGGTTTATGAAAATTCAAATGTGTGATTTTGATTTTAAGGGTGGAAACTCATAGGTGAATAATAAGCAAACGATACAGTGTTGCATTTATTCGATGTAACCACTTTTATTACCAACTACAGCTTTTAGTCTATTTACAAATGCATCGCAAGCGTTACGTATCAGTTCATGTGGAAATGCTTCCCAATCCCTTTGCAGTTTTGCTTTGAGGGACTCGAAAGAAGTGTGAGGGGTAGCTACGATCCTTGCATCCAAAATAGACTAGATAAAAAAGTCAAAGGGATTGAGGTCGAAGCTCCTTGCTGGCCATACATATTTGCTTATGAAAGATGGAATGTTCCTCTGAATCCAGATTTGGATTATGTTGGAGCCATGTGATGGTGCTGAATCCTGTTGGAGACTCTATGGTGAACTCTGAAGATGTTCTGTAGCCCATGGTAGCAACTTTGATTCCAAAATAAGAGAAATGTACTGTTCTGAGTTCAGTTTGACCCCACAAGGCACAAAAACAAGCGAAGATCTTCCTGTGGCAGTCACAGCTGCCCAAACCATGGTAGACTGTGCATTTTGGCGTCTCGTAACAATCCTACCCTCGACTGAACTTGACGAACTCCAAAGTCAGCCGTTCTAATAGTTTACAACTTGCTCAATGTCAAATTTTTTCTCATCTGTTGACACCAAGTTTGGGAGCGTGTCTTAAGTTATCTTACTAAGGATGTGACGACTTCTTTCAGCCCTCATTCTCTTATGATGTTCAGTACGCTTATGATGTTTCATCATTTTGTAAGGTTTCTTTCCCAGATCCTCCTTCAACAATCGATACATTGAAATTTTTCTAACACCGGCTTCTGTAACCAGTTCTCGATGGGATCGACGTGGGTTTCGACGCAACTTCTCCTGCGTGTTTGTGATAAATTTTTTGGTCCGAACACTTCGTTTTCGGCTTCGTCCTGGTTCACCAAAAATTGTACCAGTTCCCTTAAACTTTTTAACCAATTTCCAAACAGTTCAACGATTTATTTTTTAAATTTTTGCAATTGATACGTAACTCTCGTCTTCTTTGTTTAGTTTGATAACGATATTTCGATCCACAGCCATTATATAGAGTAGGAATTTGCAATTTAGGCACTTGAAATAGAAAGATTATTTTACTACCTTCAAAATATTATAAGATTTAAATAACCAAACATTGATTTTAAATGATTCATTTAATATGCAAAACTGGTTGCCTTAATTTTGAAACACCCTGTACAGTACTTTTATACATTACTTGCAAATATACAGTACTTGCATCGCTAAGCAACTGACATGGATTTTATATCATCATTGAGAAGCGGTCAACGGAAGTTTGTAACCACCCGCACGCTGCCGGACTGCCGGCACCTACGGGTACGATAACTTGAGTGAGCTACTCTATTCATAGAGTTTGAACGTAAAATATAGGACACGCGTCCTATTTAAACTCAAGCATTGAGAGGAGAGTTTACGGTTTTATTTGTAGCCTTCATCTGATGGTTCACAATCAGTGAGCCTGAACAAGTGAGAGAATAGTTCACCTGTTGTACGAGTGCGCTGCTGGAGTAGCCGTCATCTGATGGTGAACACGGTTGTTCGTAGAAAAGATGCCACACAACTCTATAGAAGTCGATATTATCGGTAGGTGATGTTCAAATCATTTTACAAGCAGGTATAGGAAATATTGTTTTATTGCCGCTTTAATGTTAAAATTACAACAATCCATATTCACGAGTACGTTTCATCTCACATATTAATATTCGAGCCCGCAAATATGATTAAATTATTAAATATTTCCAAGCAATATATGCATATAAACTACCTGGGAGGTCACCAAAGTTTTTAGTGGTTCAAAGACATTTGGAATACTACAAATTAAAATAATAAAGGCACTTGACCGTGTTTGGACATTTATTCGTTGACGTGACCTACGCTAAAATTCCCTCACTATACGTATTTCCAGTAGCATGATTGCAATGTAGGTCATCATGAGGTACGGAAATTCCAGATCATAACAATAATTTCTGAATGGATGTTGTAGCATGAAACAGTGAGTGTGGGAAGAAGTAACTCGGGATGTTTGCACAAGCGCATCTGGCAAGGGAAAATCAAATTTGCTTAGTGATGGAAACTGCAATAATTGGATTTCAGTACAAGATTTGAAGAGCAGTTGTGAAGCAAGAAAGTCTACACAATGTGCCTTCATGCTCTGTTTAATGAAATTTAAATGGCGCAACTCAGTTATTTTTGTTATAAATCAAGTAATTGTGATATTTTTACGGTTTTGCTGTCCCTCACTGCCCTCTGAGTGTTGTCCCTCACTGCCCTCTGACTGTTGCTGTCCCTCACTGCCCTCTGACTGTTGCTGTCCCTCACTGCCCTCCGAGTGTTGCTGTCCCACACTGCCCTCTGAGTGTTGCTGTCCCTCACTGCCCTCTGAGTGTTGTTGTCCCTCACTGCCCTCTGAGTGTTGCTGTCCCTCACTGCCCTCTGAGTGTTGCTGGAGCCTGCACCACTCTACACAACAGTAGATGCACTGCACCACTCTACACAACAGTAGGTGCACTGCACCACTCTACACAACAGTAGATGCACTGCACCACTCTACACAACAGTAGGTGCACAGTATTACACTACACAACAGTAAGTGCACAGTATTACACTACACAACAGTAGGTGCACAGTATTACACTAGCACGGCAGTTCCTGTACCCTGTAGTACACAGCGAGTGTTGTACAGCACAGCCACGGAGTTACTGAATAATAACATGCAATCTCTCCCTTGATTTGCATCCACTTGTCCTGCCCCACACACAGGGAGGGAGCAGGTTCTGATAAGATAAGAGAGAAGCAGCTCCTGCAGTAATTTCTGGCCAATCTCGTTAGGAGACGTGAAAGTATTTCTGTCCACACTTCTGTACGACTCCAGAATGCAAATATTCCCGTCTTCCCGAGGGTAACATTTGAGAGCGGGAATACAGTATTTTCATCCACCCTCATGAACATACGACAGGGAGAGTATTCCAGTCTTCCTTCGCACACATTTAAGACCAGGGATATTCCAGTCTTCCTTCGCACACATTTAAGACCAGGAATATTCCAGTCTTCATTCGCACACATTTAAGACCAGGAATATTCCAGTCTTCATTCGCACACATTTAAGACCAGGAATATTCCAGTCTTCCCTCGTGCACCCCAAAGAGCGGCAATATTATAATTATAACGCAAAGAAAATATTTCAAGTACCTGCAAGTCAGAAGACTTATCAACATGTGTAATAAACGTAAAAGATGTTTGAAGACAACTAGAGCTTCATAAATATAACAAAAGACATGATCATACACGTTCACCACATTTGCGACCCACGCTGCATCTGCAGTGGCCCGGGGGTGCAAAAATGAAACGGTATCATCGAGTGTAACTTCTAGAGTAAACTGTTGTGATCTTTTAAACTGAGTCAAAGTTACTGTCTTGACTTTTTAAACTGAGTTAACACTACTATTTTAGAATTAGGTACCTATGTCAATGATTGTCTTACAGAGTCCTAGGTATCCAGACCGACATGTGGCCTGTAAGTGCGATTGTAAACGAGTGTTTCTTATGCCTATTAAAAGCATAGGTTTCATTCACTTTCTACTACAAAGTAGGTTGATAATATATTTATTTATATAAGAGATTAAGTCAGTATGACATTTTTAACTGCAGTATCCACGTGTTGGTCGTGCTTCACCTTTTTCAATAGCCTTCCTGTACGAGACGCAAAGTGTCTGTGTGTCCGCTGTTTGTGCATGAGCAACATCCCCTTTGTAAATAATCTCAGTAGCACAACACCACATGAATATTATTCCATAAGTACTCATTATGATACGTTCTCGTACGGCAGGTACCTAGCGAACAGTGGAATTGGCGTACACATTTTTATCAGCTCCTGGTAATGCTAATCGTTTTCTGGTAGGCAGTAATGTGGATGCAAAATATTGATTCATGTCTATTAACAATGCTCAAGTCTCAAATCAAAGAGAGTTTGTTCACAAGATAAGGAGGATATGACTGAACAGATTCTAACTATGTATATTAATATCAGACAAATAGTTCCATCAATAAAGTGTGGCTGTATTCACTAGTGAAGTGTTTCATCAAATAACTGCCAGCGTAATCGCGGATTAATATTTTCATCAAAACCGCACCTACAGTCCAGTAAAAAATATCCCCGAAGCATAGAAAAATATCATGTTCAATGATATTTACAGTACAGGGTGGCCCAAAACAATGTATACCCTGTTTTGAATAATTAGTACTCTTTCGTTAACGTAAGTAAAAAAATCTCGTAAGACTTTCCTATTGAAAATTAAAAATTTTATGGAGTATCATAGCTACAACCGAAGAGTTTTTTAAACTGAATAATCCTTTTATTTCATAAATATTTTTCACCTAAAAGCAAATCAAACAAACTAGATTTTTGGTCATGTAGTTAACGAGAGAACAACGATACTTCGTTGTGGAAACAAACTTGGAATCAAAAAACATATCGCAAGTTGTAAGAAGGTTTTAACTTACCTTTGATGGACAAACTGTGACCAGATTGACGGTTAAAAGGAATATTGACAAGTGTCAAGCTCATGGTACTATTCTGAACAGAAACAAGGAAAATTCTGGTAGACTCAGAACTGCACGAACTGAAGAAAATATTCAAATGGTCCGACAAAAAATTGAAGGAACCCCTTCCTTTTCAACCCGACGCCATGGAACAAATCTATCTAGGTTTACATTCCAGAGAATCGTTAGAAAAGATATGAATTACCATCGTTACAAAGAAAAGATTTATCAGAAAGTATTAGAAAATAATTTGGAACGGCGAAGAAATTTCTGTGAATGATTCTTGCAAAAAAAAGAAATATTTGTCAAAGAGATAATCCATCTGAACGGACTAGTAAACAGGCAAAATTCAGGAACGTATTGTCCCTTCAAATACCCTTCAGAAAACATTTTCGAAAAAACTTCTATCGCGAAAAGCTTTCATGTGGATTGGGCTCACTGGAAGAGGTCATATTATTGGACTAATTTTCTTTGAAGGTAACATGACGGGAAAACTACTTGGATCTCCTCGCTGAGGTAATCGTCCCACAACTAAGAGATGCCTACAGGAACAGGTTTAATCGTGTCTGGAGAATTCAAGATGGCACTCCATGCCATCGAAGAATTATCCCACTATATAACAATACAGTTTGTTGCTTGCTTACTTGCTTAATTGCTTGCTTGCTTGCTTGCTTGATCCGTCTCTCTATTAAGCTCTTCAGGATTTAGATAGGAAGAAATTCGTCTACTGAATAACAAGATGAGATACCGTGAAATTTCATTCCTATAAGATGGCAAATATAGTTTCTCGAATATATACTCGTAAATCGAAATACTGCATTCAAGTTTTTGATCCTGTCGTACATAATCTATTTCGCATATTTTTCCACCTGCATTTTTTCGTAGCAGTTGAAACTTCGCGCGGAGTAGAGGCCCCTGGTTGGGTTACTGCAGGTAGTCACGATACGGAACCCAGTGCTGGGTCATTACAATTTTTTGTTCCCTCGCAAGACGGGGGAAACATTCGTTTAGGAGGTAGCATAGTACAGTCTTCTTCTACTTAATGACTGCATGTTTCTACTTCAAACTATATTATTGGACCAGCACCTTTACATTGACTACCTCATCCAACGGACACACTGCGAGTCTATAAAAAAACGCTTCACTTTGAAAAGTAGCGCGGTACTATTCGATTTGATAATATTCCTCTTTTGACCATGGTACATGAATTGCTGTATCTTTGAGTTTTTAATCTTGTTGTGCACAAGCTATTCCACAAATTTTTTGCCAGGAAGTGCCAGAAGCTTCACTTGCCATTTTGTCTTAGCAATTTGCTAGAAGAAGGCTTTCCTCATCAACGAGTCAACTACCTGCAGCAACTCAAAATAATAAACAGAATATAACTTTCCTCAACAGCAAGATGGTTTTGAACGGCCTTAATATCGTAGAACGGAGATATGCCGTTTCATCTACATGTATGTTTTTGGAAATAAATTGAAACTGAAAAATTCATGAGAACAATGGAAGAAACACCAGAAGGAAAGAAACGCAGACTAGCACGCGAGAGGAAAGGAAGGCAAAGGTCTCACCAAAGTACAAGTGATACGGCCAATACTCGAGCCATGGATGTTAAGCTCAAAGGGAGAGCTATCTCTCTAAAAACTTAGCAAGAACACGGAGCAAGGATAGACTGTGATCGTGAAAAAAAACGTCTAAAGAGGCAAAATTCATTGAAAGAAAGCAGTGAAGAGAGAAGAGAGATGAATAGTGTAAGAAAAGCTGAAGCATGCGCTGTGATGTCCCAGGAAGAAATAGAAGAAAGGAGAAAATTAGAAAGGGAAAGATTTGCGGAAAGGACAGTCACCATGTCGCAAGAAGACTTCAACGAAAGAAAGAATAATTGATGAAAAATAGAGGTTTATGGAAAATACAATTAACATGTCACAAAAAGACTTGGACGAAAAGAGAAGAATTGAAATTGTTGGAATTGTTGTTCACTGGCGAGCACCACTTAAGTATCATCACGGAATCCTCTTCTAGTTCTATTAGCAACACCTACAAGAGACTTGAAAGATATGAGATAGGATTACTCATCACGTTAATGAGCTTGAAGAAAATCCTAAACTTATTTGAACAGTGTTGAAGAAAATGAGAGGAAGATGTCAACATTTCTTAGGAAAAATGGTGGACATTTTTAATAGATAGAAGACGATGCAAAAATGAAGTGTTTGTTATTTTGTTTTTAATTATTTTAGTTATTAATGTCTAGCTATTCATGTTTATTTTCACTTTTTAAGCCATATTTCCACATAGGTTTGATTTTTTTATTGCAGAAGAAATATTTCTGTTTCTCCGTGCAAGGGTCAAATTGGTTGTCTTTACTGTGATGCATATATTGCAACAACTAAGATCTGTATCAAAATAATATTTCACAAATAAATAGGAAATTTACTTCCAAAGAAATTTGTACCAATAAAATTTTTGTACTTAAGGTAACAAAAGAGTAATAAACATTCAAAACAGTGTATGCATTTTTATGGGCCACCCTGTATAGTAATTTGAATTGCATATTATTTGTATTGGTGACTGCGCACGATGTTATCTACTGTAGAAGAATGTTCGAAATTTGGCTTAATGGTTATAGATGGTTAGGTCTTCCCTCGCTTGGATCACAAACTTCTAGAGTGCAATACCACGCTAGTGTGCATTACATGTCACAACTGAATTTGAGTTTTACTTAAATACGTAAAAAATAAATAAAATTTTCTAAGTTTAACTAGAAAGAAACCTCAAGGCTTTGAAATTTCCAGAAGACTAGAAAGAATACAACGCACATGAATACAAGGCTTTTGAAAAGATTATATTTTCCAGAATACTTGTTCTTATCTAACTATTTAAAAACTTCAATATATGAGAATATAAATAAATGCATAAAATTTCTACAGAATACATTTCGTCTTTCAAATTTTATGACTAACACAAATGAGTTGAAATCTCTTCTCAATTTTAATTAACTGTACATCATCCACCGCAAGCCAAATATTCAACACCCAGCACCGATATTTGTTGTGAATAAACAATCCCGCGGACTAAGATATCCTCATTACCAAGTCTTTGATTGTAAATTAGTTATTTACCAGGGTAATATCGTCCCTACACATGTAGGCAATATTGCCTGGATATTACCTCAGCTTATCACCACAATATCCAAATATTATCACCAGTAGGACACAACTTACGACATCTCGCAATAACACGACATCAGGCAATATTGACCTACATATTATTTGGGCCATTCATCTCCCAGATAAATATTGTGCCGGTTGCAATATGCACCTAATATCTCCCGATTATCAAGGTACACTTAATATCCCAAAACAAAAAAGTACGCCTAATATCCCCACTATCACAACACACGACTAATATCCCCACTATCACAACACACGACTAATATCCCTACTATCACAACACACGCCGAATATCCCTACTATCACAACATACGCCTAATATCCCTACTATCACTACACACGCCTAATATCCCCACTATCACTACACACGCCTAATATCCCCACTATCACAACACACGCCTAATATCCCTACTATCACAACACACGCCTAATATCCCTACTATCACAACACACGCCTAATATCCCCACTATCACAACACACGCCTAATATCCCCACTATCACTACACACGCCTAATATCCCTACTATCATAACACACGCCTAATATCCCCACTATCACAACACACGCTTAATATCCCTACTATCACAACACACGCCTAATATCCCCACTATCACAACACACGCCTAATATCAGCAGCTTGCATGCTGTGCACAGCTGCGTAAGGAAGCGCGTAGTCAACTTTCTCTCGCGCGCGTCATGCTCGTGCGTGCGCGTTGCGGTCACGCGTCCTACAAGCGTGCGCATATCTGGGGCTCACGCGTCATGACGAACACAGGGGAAGAGAGTGATGAAGAGGACAGGTGATGAAGAGCACAGGTGATAAAGAGCACAGGTGATCAAGAGGACAAGTAATAAAGAGGACAGGTGATGAAGAGCATAGGTGATGACGAGGACAGGTAACGCACGTCTAATACCTGTACGTGAACACTCCTCCAATACTGGTGAGGAGTTCAGAAGGAAGAGTTCCTCTCCGACTTGCTTCCATGCAAGAGACAGTGACCAGGTTTCTTCACACGAGTTGGCAAGTCTCTGTTTTGTTTGTGTGTCACATGAAGTTTACATCTATTTTTTCGTGACAGTTAAGTTAAAAGTGCCATCCTTTTAATCATCTGAAGCGCTTTTATCTTTAAAGTTCAACATCGTACTCTATTCGTGTACTATAATACAACTAAATTGCTTACTAAAATCAGCGATTCAAAGCATTACATGATCATTTGAAGCGGTGAAATTGAGCCTTGATACGCAACAGCAGCGCCTAATTAGAGCTTACATTTAAATTTGCTTCCCATGCGACTGTATGACGGACAGCCTGCACCGACACGGCTGGCAGACCACCATATTTATCACATGCATCCATCACCTAAACTCTCTTTCATGATTGAATTTTCTGAATTGAACTTTCTTGCTAAGAAGAACTCTCTTTCTCAGACGAACTTTCTTTCTCAACTGAATTTTTTTATAACTTAAGATTCATGTAAGTTTCAAGTCCTGGTAGCAATTGTCGCGTAAAAGCAGCCACACAACAGCCATCATTTAAGAACAAGTTTTCTCATTAAAAGCAAGGTAAAAATTCAGCGCGACAAAGTTGCTTTAGCCGACGCTCGGTAAGCGGCGCCTGCATGAACATGCGGTGCATGATCCCAGCCTCACGCCTCCCATCCTGCGGTAGCGTGCCGTACCTGGAGGAACCTCCTATTTAGACCGACATGCCGACAGCTTGCGAAGTTCGTTTGGAACGCTACCGGGAGCAAGCATGATGCGTGGGACAAGGAACCGGGAGCACGGAAGCAGGAGCACAGTATCGGGAACATTTCATGCTTCATTCCTAGATACATACATTGTATAAATTTAACGTGTTATGAACGAATTATATATCAGTTAAGTTTCAGATTTATCATTTTGGTTGGTTGATTTTGAAACCTTGACATCAGTATGAGGATCAGTGCTAGTCAGTCATCACTGTAGGTATAAATTTTTTCGAAACAAAAATGTCAAATTTTGCAGCCTCTAGCGGTGCAGAAAACAAAGAACTTTTGACAATAAACGTCAAACATAGTTGCATTTTTGGGAATAATGAAGCGGGCAGTTAGACCTCGTCTTACCGGGTCTGATTAGGATGTGAGAAATTAAAATGGTCTAAAAATCTTCCTTTCAAGGAAAACTTGTAACCAGAGAACATAAATGGAACTTTTTATATTGATTATACTCAAAGTTACGTAGAACTTTAACATGAGTGTTTCAGTCTGCGCTTTTCAGCCACTGGAGTAGCACGGACGATTCCTTCAAAAAGACTTGCTGAAAACTTTTTTATTATGACTAATGGTTTTTAAACTTAGTCAAGTCAGTCAGCTTTATTGGAAACATCCGAGACTCGCTGACCAAGCAAAGATACATGACAACATTCACATCAACTTGCTATGGTATTTTCCTGCTTTCTTTTCCACACATACCTGACACAAACACGCTCAGCACTGGTCGGAAACAACAGCCCCGTGTTAGTGTTGACTGCGTCAGTTGTGTAACACTTCCCTGACTCATGCTTGCTGTGGAGTAACACGCTACACCTCCCTGACTCACACTCTCATTTACTGATTTACTCATACGCAACTTGACAGTCATTAATTCATCGTTAATGAATTCAAATTTCTGATCGAAGAAACAACACTGGAATTGTAATTCTCGTGTACGGAAAAACTGACAACTACGCTCCCTTTGTTTTCTCTTTGAACTGAAATATTACATTCAGACTCATGGTTTTACTTTACTAGAAGACAAGGACACTGTAATTCCTGGACAACAATATCCTCTGAACTAGTATTGTGATAGCGGGAAACCCGCGAGTAAAATGACAGTGCGCCTTCTGATGTACACAGGGCGTGATACGAGCCTAACGACCGCGCATTTGGCAAAACTTTCCATGAACATTGAGGTCGATCAATGATGTGCACGATTTTATGTATTTTTTTCGTGATAAAAAGTTCTAACTCGTACACTTTTTAACAGCGCGTAGAGACAGAACAATGACATTAAAATCGATAGAAAAGCCGCTTAGTGAACGATTTCAGAGGAAAATATTTTATGTAGGTTGAAATATGATTCGTTTTAAATGGATATTCTCGCATAAAAAATTATGAAGACGTTTCGAAAACATGCACATCATCTAGGAAAAGCTTATCTTAAATTTATTTGAAGGGCGAGATAATGTATAGTAATCTTCAGTAAGATATACAATAAAGAGTTTTCATAAATTCCGTCAGAGGCGAATGCTCTCACGATAAGGAGCGAGATTAGGAAGATAAGAACGTTTTCGCTTAGAACACATTTAGTAGTCTCACGAGAACGCAATGTCGAGAATTTCATCAATCAAATTAATGTTATTTCTTAAACGCAATATCATAAACTTTATCGCTTTCCATAACGCAATATCAAGAACTTCATCAATTAAAGCAACAACATCTCGCTTTACACAAAGGAAAACAAGGAAATACTTTCATTCTGCCCAATTTGATTGTTCGCATCGAGGAGAATAACTTCTTGCTTGAGTTCAATGTCAAAATACCGAGGAATAAATAGTCTTGATTTCAATCCCCAACACTCCAAGGAAAATAAACGTTTGTTTATATAAGAGCTCTACTATTTCAATGCTACGTGAAATAGGTTCAATTGTTTCTGTTATTGGTAATAAAGACAAGTTTCCTTCGGTAGCGATCTGCCAGAGTTCGTTTTGCTGTCTTGAAATTAAAGTTTCTGCAATTTAGTAAACTAAATACATTTAGGCATAGCAAATAAGTGTACGCCTTGTATCGACGTTTAGAGAAGAATTTCACACATTCGGTCTTTAGCAAAGGGAAAGCATAATTTTTCCCCATTTTTATCGCCAGAGTCTTCAAAATCGCTGCTTTTCGTTTGTAATTCCTGAAACTCGCTTGAAGGCTAAAATTCACTCGAGTTCATGAGTTGCATTCTGAATGCTGCTCGAGAAAACTTAACTTGTACTTAGAGGGATGCGTAATTTGTTGACGAATGTGCAGGTAGAAGTGAGTACATTGAGTAACATCACACTTTCATGGCACAACTGCCACACTGTCACGTCACAATTGTCACACTGTCACGTCACAACTGTAACACTCACGTCACAACTGTCAAACTGTCACGTCACAAATGTCACACTGTCACGTCAACTATCACGTCACAACTTCCCGTGTAATGACTTTCCGTCTAATAACTGTTACCGTGTAATAACTGTCCCCGTCTAATAACTGTTCCCGTCTAATAACTGTTTCCGTGTAATAACTATTCCTGTCTAACAACTGTTCCAGCTTAATAACTGTTCCCGTCTAATAACTGTTCTCATCTAATAACTGTTCCCTGGTCAGTGCAGCGCTGAGAGAGTAAACAAACTAAGGGAACAAAATCAAGACAACAATGCAAGCTCAACACCACGATTGCAGGGTTAGTTAGTACGAAAAAGAGGCCTGTCAAGCCTAGGTTAAAACAAGTAATACTTTCGAGTGTAGATATGGGCAAATAATGAAATGTACAAATGAACATATAGAAAGGAGGCTAAATAAACAGCTGACGGAAAAGAACAAAAGAACAAAGAAGGAAAACTGCAGAACGCGTTCCTCACAGCTGTGAGCCCGCCGCTCATGTCACTCTATACTAGTGCTGACGTCTGGTACAGTGCACCGTGTAGCGGACTAATCCGTTGCAGTACTGTACTGCAGTTGTTGCATTTCACAGCAGTGCAGTACCCTGAAGCGGTTGTTCTTTGCACCATAACTTTCTTCTAGAGAAGAGAAGCAAAGAACAGGTCTTGACAGCATTTTATTTAGATATTTTGCCCCCATATACTTTCATATAAGTATGGTTGGCAAATTTGGTATGAGATAACTTTTAACTGCAAACACAAGCTGCCGTTTTAGCACATTTTTCTGTAGTCAATGAACACAGTTGTGCACAGTGTACATCATGATAGATAGATATAACTGCCCGTTATCTCACTAGTCGTACGAGTACGAGTATAATGACTATCGTGGTCAGTGAAAGAATTGCATGCACGAGCCATAGTTATGTGTAACAGCTGTATAATCACTGGTGTGTAGCGGCTATATAATTATCATTGTGTCATGTGAGTCACATAAATACTGTGTAAGGTGAGTGAGATAACTATTGCGTAAAAATTGATGACTGTATGAATAGAATAGAATAGAATAGAATAGAATAGAATGAGGCTATAGGAACGAACCTTCTGGCCCATTCTTGGGTCGGATAATTACTTCGATAATTATTCGGTTGTTTACCCAAGTCCCAAGCCGTATTTCTAGCCGCGTCAACCATGTCGGCAGCGGGATTCGAACCCAGGTCTTTCCGCTCGCAAGCAGATTCGCTCACCAGTATGACTGCTACCTTTCCTCCTATTCTGCTTTACTCTTGGTGCTTGTGAGTGATTGAAGTGCCTGTGCGTGATTGATGCTCAAACTATAGACGACATATGACTTGGGTAGCAAACCAAGAATGGACCAATCAGCTCGTTCCTTTGTCATGTTCTATTATATTCTGCTGGAGCATGTGAGTGAAGAGTGTTCGTACAGACAGCCCTTTACTCTGTACATCACTTCGTTCTGAGAGATCAAGTGACACAACACGTAATTCTCTACAATGATCATTCTAAAGCTGGGCCTTTGAATTTCACGGTTACCATGAATTTTTAAACAGAAACTCTCTCGACAATATGGAAAGTTCATACCCACTATCCATCGCTGCCTTCTAATTCGATGTCTAAATTCTTTGTACCGTGTTCTTTAATTTATCAGTTTCTTTGTAGCCAAAGATTTTTTTCACATACAATAACAAACAGATGGTATAAATATGAAATGTTGTGAGTACGGGGGCAATTTACAAATCAATCCATTTTATTCTGCTGACACATGAGATCAGTGTGATCAATAAACATGGCATTATTCTGTTGACACATGAGATCAGTGTGATCAATAAACATGGCATTATTCTGTTGACACATGAGATCAGTGTGATCAATAAACATGGCATTTGCATTATGCTGGCCCTACACGAGACACGGAATTTAACCACGTGACTTTCTCACCTATCATTCCCTATTAGCTTCATTACCAAATCATTAAAATATCATTATAGTGTAAATTCGAATAACATCACAATGATAAGACTTAATGATTGATATAAAAGTCTCATCAGGCATCAAGAACGTCAACCACAACAGGAAAAACTCCATTTCATCAACGCTCAGTAAACCCTTGTCGTGGTGTTCTGTACATGTGATTATGCAGTTACGTGTCTTGAATTGACCCCCACATTCATTTCGCACATAATTTAAAAAGTTCTCCCTTTATCTAAGTTGCAGCCACTTTTGCGCGAGCAATAAACGTCACCAGCGCACCAGTGATCGTCTCCAGGGCTTCCAGTGATCGTCTCCAGGGCTTCCAGTGATCGTCTCCAGGGCCTACATGTAGTCTGGGCAGGCAAGGACCGACAGCACTCCAGTCTCTCGCAAACAATCACAGACTTTTAAGCGAAAACTTATCACTGTTACACGAGCATCGGAGTTTCTCTACGACGGCTGCAGGCTCACAATTTCTTGTTGAATAATACGTGCGCCATTTGAAGACGTTCATTTTGATACTAAATGCGTCTAATTCCGTAAGAATGATAGATTAAATGGAAACTAAATGTTGCGTATAAAGAACACAAAACTGTTTGCATCTTCGTGTTGGAAAAGGTGGTTGTTTGTACAAAGATTTGGTTCGAGATGAGCCTTTTCGTTGACCTTATGGCACGATGTGGTACTGCGGCGATACGTGCTTTCATTTTACACGGTTACACTATAAGTATGTAATAATTACGAGCATTAATTGAATTCTTACAAGGTGAATGTATTACATACACATTTTACGTTAATTGCAATGCAATAAATTTTTCATAACGAGAGAGAAATGTCGCAAATTGGAGGAATCCAAGCCTCCTGATATGAATAATATATTATTTATTAATGAGGCCAACACAAGAAGGGAATAAACACAATTAATGAGCTTAATACTTACTGGAAAACAAAAAAACACACGGAAAGACACGTAAATTTGTTATGAAATCAATGTGATCTCTTTCCTCAAATCAACCAATTCCATTCACAATAATTACTTAAATCATACAATGCCGAGTGGTTGCGGAATCGAAACACTGTTCCATCCAACGACACATCCTAAATACACACGAACATATTAAAATTTACTGAAAATCACTCTAATCCTATCACTTGATCCCACTATTAATTCTTAACCCATTTACGCCGAGAATAGGAAATGTATTCAGATTTGTTATAACTTTCAATAAAGGGTAAAATGGATGTAAAAGAAACAAAAATGACATCCATTTAGTTGTATAAAATATAATTTTTGAAATATGAGGCGTGATCATATGGACACGCTCGGCACGAGAGGGTACAAAAACTGTGAGGGTACAAAAACAACTGTGTTCATATGAACACGCTCGGCGTAAATGGGTTAACCAAATACACTTTCATGAATTGCTAATCATTGTAGTCCCATTCACCAATTTCACTAACAAAATTATTCAGTTCACTCTTGAATAATGCTGCAAAGACTTGTGCAGCACGAACACACAGTTCATACGAACACATTCGGTAGACCCCTACGCTTGGCACCGGCCTACTATATATATATATGTATATATATATATAATATAAGCCTCTCCCGCTGGTTCCCAATCTTCACTGCTTCAAAGGGCACAAGTTAAAGTTGGATCAATAATATTTCCACTTGGTTCCTGTTGTCGATATTCCGAAGTAATCACGTAGACATCAAATCCAACGGGCGCTGAAATCCCGAGCCTCTCCGAGTTATCATTTGCAAAACTTTCCCAAATTTATATGAAGCTTTCAAGGATCCAGTTACTCTACGAAGTAGTAGTAGTGGTAGTGGTAGTAGAAATAGTAGTTAAAGACGTAACGGTAGTCGTTCTAGCACCACTAATAGTTATTGTAGATCTCGATCCTGATCCTGATCCTGACCTCTCCCTAAAATAAGAGAAAAACCCTCCGTATGTGTATTCCTTGATAGAGGTGCTCTACTACGTTTATGCTGCGTGTTGGCATATTATTTCTGTTTCCTATCCCAGAAATACTCTTACCTCCCTCCGAGTCATATTCCGTCTTTTGCTTCCTTGGCGTCGGTTGCATGGCTCTAACTCGTCGGTGCCCCCTGCTTTCCTGAAGTCGGTGCCTGCCCATAGATCGTAGATGTCGCTTGTATAATCGTCGCCGCTTCTAGCACTGTTGGTCACCCGGTCAACACCTTACTCTTTTAACCTCTCTTAATTTCCCGACTGTTGCTTATATAATCTGTTGGTGTTTTCTAGAAACACACCTCCTGACTTTTAGCTCCTCCTTTCGTACTTGGCCTTGCCTTAACGGTGTACTGTACTCATTTGACCGTTGGCTTCTTATCCAATACTTCCCACGGTTTCGAGGCACTTGCAGAATATATTTCAACTTGTCGCGTTCAGAACTGCTTACGCTGCATGTTTGCGTGCTGTTTGCTTGTATTTTTGCTGCGCGACGGCGGTTGGGCTTTAATGGCTCTGTGACCCAGCTGCTAGCATTCCCCACGTACTCATTCATCTTCACACATTCTTACACATTAACACGTCATTACACATTACTATACATCACTATATATTATCACTACCACCACATCACTACTACCATCACAGTACGATCATTTTGCGACTCACGATTCTCTACTTGGTACGATGTGGTACGATCAGTTTTGCGACCCACGACTCTACTTCGTACGATGTGGTACGATCAGTTTTGTGACTCACGATTCTCTACTGACTACGATGATACAAATGATTAATACAACACTGGTAAATCAAATCTTAATCGCTACTCATTGATCACCCACCTGAGTTCAAAATTTTGAATAAAATTTTTAATTCCTTACTTCGTTCATCACCTGGTAAATAAATTTTCGGCTTTCAGAAGCCAGCTGAATGATTGTCGACACTATGCACACACTTGAATTAAAACAGTTATATGCAATCTGTCGTTCAATGTTTTAATTCTGCAAAAGAAACCGTACTTATCATGACACCTTAAAATGAGGCATATCTACTCAATAAATGAGTTCTAATATTGTTCATTCATACTATACACGGTATTCTCAACTCAAAATATCTATTGGGATCTCCATCACGATGTCCTTGTAGATCTCCGTACACAATATTAATGGCAACATGAATATTGTTGCTGTTTTTTCGATTGCTTGAGAGCACATTGAAGTCACGTACTGTACACCTGTTGATATCACTCAGTGATCACCAACACGACATCCTCCAGTACGATAACTCTATTTTTTGTGCTTTTTTGCCCTAGTTTAACCGTGTTTTCACCTTCGCTTGCTCTACTCAACTTACACCAATAACCTTGCTTTTTTGAACTGCATTACTTGCATAAATCTTGGTCGATCTCTGTACCCGCTGAATGTAATCTGCATGCACGTAGGCTGCAAGGAAGCAGACTTAATCCTTTTCATGCAAATTATCACATAGTATCCAAAGAGATAACTGCTGTTCGTCGGAATTGATGTTTTCCAATCCCTTGATATTCATTGAATTGTTTTAAATAATCCATTGGCATAAGTCATTTTTGCATTAAATTAACTTCAGCGACGCTGTCAGTAGAGAATAATAAGTGAATTAAATCCCTGTAGTACAAACACAAAAAATGTTTCCTAGACGAAAAAGAGGCAACGAAACGGTTTACCTAAACAGAAATGTACAGTTGTATCAAAAAGTCTTTCACTTTAAATAAACTTACGCAGGACATCAACGCACAGAAACGCGTTTTCTTCAACGCACACCCAACGCACGTGAGGGTAAAATTTAAATAATGGTTTGTACATTTATTAAGGTTCCGTGTCATTAGTATTAGCCACGTACTTCTGTCCCACGTTGAATTTCATTTCGTTGATTTTGTTACTGTGACGAAAATCTCGTTAGTCCTGTATATTTATTCTATGAAATCCATGTTTGCAGAGTTTCCAATTAGTCCTTACTCCCAAACAAAAACATTAAACTTTCAAGAAATGTCAAAAATTCAGGTGTTCAAATCCTGGTCAAATCGACTAATTTAATTTTATCAAAAACCGGGATGTTTTTTACTTTTTACTTTTTTTGTTTCTGTTATATTTCAGGCTTATATATTCGTGCTTTTTTAACCTGATAAACGTTAACATGTTAGAAAAGTTTAATTTTCATAGAGCACAAAAAAAAAATTTCTTGATAGATTATAAATTGTGTTTTGCCTAAAACTAAATAGAATTTTATATGAATTAGTGTTACTCTTCAGATTATTCTTCTTCCGAGGCATTTAGATGTATACGAGTATATACATATGTATATATGTGCATATGTGTGTGTATGTACATACATGTGATATGTGCATGTACGTATGCATGTGTGCGTATGTGTGTATGTATGTATGTATTTATATGTATATGGATATGTATATGTATAGGTATATGTATGTGTATGTGTATATATATATATATATATATATATATATATATATATATATATATATATATGTATATATATATATATATATATGTAATTTTTTACGTTATTTTTTTACTTCCCGAATGCATAATCAAAAAATTTATCCGTCAATGTCAGTAATTGCTTTGCTACAATAAGTGACTGTGAAACTTCAGAACTTTAGTCTACTACAGCTTTTCCTATCTATATCAACATCTAAGTATTGAAAATTTGACGCATTCACTGTTATATCTTATTTTCTTTACTCTCTTTCTTTGATATGTAACGCCCGCTCATATTAAACACGATGCTTACAGATAACTGTAATAATGATTAAATTAAATCGATCATCAGCAAGCCATACCATACGATCAACTAGTAATTAGAAATTACAATTTCAATTTAATAACAATCACAAATTTATGTTTTAAGTTTTCGCTCTCATAATTTTCCTTTTTCGGTCTTTCTCGGATGTTAAACATCCAATTCAGTTAAATGTAATGATGTCAAATCTAATCTGTACCTAAAGAATATATTTCGCTTATCACCTAAAATGCGTATAATACCTACCATGTCAGAATTTATATGTATCACCAATGGTTACCTCTTAAGTCATCATTGAAAAAACGAAGTTTCATTTGTTTCCCCTTGTATATTTAACGTTCATTGCGTGATGTGAATGTTTACGTATACCCGTAGGTACTGCTGTTCTATCATCTATGATACTACGCATAGAATACCTACCACTTAAGGATTTTATGATAAGGCATTTTTAAAAACCAATGCTGTTACATTTCTTATGTACCAATTTTTTTGGAAATATACGTTTTTGTTTGTTTGTTTGGTGTGCTGTCCCTGTGTGCTGTCCAGCTTCCTCTCCTCACAAAGAGATCAAGCGAGAAAAATCGCTGTTCTCATTTTTAATCGAGTTTCCCGCTAGAAACTGTGGTACTTTTGTTGTCTACGCACTGTTTAGTTGACCGTTTGCAGTTGTTCAAAAGCGTGCAACAGAGAATACAAAACAGGACTTTACTATACGCCAATTTGTTGAAGTTCTAACTGACATTTTCGACAGAAAATAACTTGAAACTTTACAGCAAATAAAAATAACATTCTTAAATTTATATGTACTTACGAGTTGTCTAACGTTGTATCAGCCTCTGCAATAAAGAAAGACAGGAAAAACACCAAATAAATTCAGTAGAAGTTGCACCAACTTCAAAATTAACAAATGGTAAATGATATACGGGAGAGAAATCCTATTTCACTTCATACCCTAATATTCAACAAAATGTATCCAATAACATACCAGACGTATATGTAAGAGTTCATTATATGCTCTCCGCACAGCTGTACTCCACCCCTACACAGCTGTACTCCACCACCCCCCTCCCACAGCTGTACTCCACCACCCCCCTCCCACAGCTGAACTCCACCACCCCCTCCCTCCCACAGCTGTCCACCAAACAAAGCAGCAGGGCGGACACTGGGGGGTGTCCGCACAATGGATGGAGTGCTGTATGCGTGCAAGGATGACCACTATCACGACCACTAGGATGACCACTAGGATGATCACAAGGATGACCACTAGGATGACTACAAGGATGACCACTAGGATGACCACTATCACGACCACTAGGATGACCACTAGGATGACTACAAGGATGACCACTAGGATGACCACTAGGATGACAACTAGCATGACCACTGGGATGACCACTATCTATACATGAAGTCTACCTTTGTTGCATCAATTAAAATTGTTGTCATGCGGAGACTTCTATGAGCATCCATGCAGGTATGCTTGGTTACAGCCATTTTTAATTCATTTGTTCTCACAAATGAAAATTTACTGATCAATTGCTTTAATAAGCCAAGCAAATAATTCGAGAGAATCAAAAGAAATTAATTCACTTTGAACCACAATTCACACAAATCACATATCCAAGCGAAAGAAATTGAGTTTTGTGTGACGTGCATAACGTGCTGTGTGACGTGCAGGACGTGCTGTGTGACGTGCAGGCACATCAACTACACCTCAGAGATTCTGTTGATGTTTGCAGGCTTCAGACGCGTAGTTTCTGATCAGTTTAACCTGTTAACGGTCACCGCTCATAATACTAAACTAATTGAAGTAATTGAACTAATAAACATTATAACATCATATGATGTTAACGCCGCTGTGGTACCGTCACACATCTACATCATATGGGGTAAGTTACCGTTAGAATACAACTCATACAAACATCATATGATGTAAATAACGCTTAACAGGTTAAGGTGTGTGTTGAAGCTAGAACTTGTGTTAAGCATGCAGTAAAATGAATAATGATAGTTACTAACCGTCCCGTAATTTCTGCATGATCATTTCCGCCCGCTACAGTGCGATACAATACAGCGCACCTCCAATCACCTCTCTCTCATACATGCTCGTGTGAATTCACTATTTTACTGTACTGACCTACTGTATGCAACACAGACCTGTCACGCGGCAGCCATGCTGTGATCATGGGCAGAAAATAAAGAAATTTTGACACTGCAGTGGCGGTACTGCCTGAGAGACGCAGCAGTTACTGTTGCAGTCTAACTCAAGAGTTAGCAGCAGTTACAGTCTCTAAATCAAGAGTCAGCAACAGTTACAGTCTAACTCAAGAGTCAGCAGCAGTTACAGTCTCTAACTAGAAGCGGACTTATGCAGTACACCGTCACCATCAGTTAAAATATCTGTAACTTAATTCTTTAATCTCCATCCTTTGATGAGGATGCATCCCTAGCCAAGCTCCATTTGATGAAGACGCCTCTCTAGCCAAGCTCTATCAACGCTTGCAACAACGCATTTTTCGGCACCCTCCCCTGCTCACAGGTCTCAACACAACTACATCATACATCTTTAACTTTTAACTTGTAACACGGTTACAGAGTGCCCATACTGGGACAGAATGCAAATTAACTTATAGCGATGACACTGAATTTAAACTGTACCGATGGAAAGAGCGTAATTAAACACCGAGTGATGTTGAGTATAGGATAACTAGACAGTTCCCACCGACCCTCCACGATTTACATAGATTTGACTAATTTCAGATTATTATACTGATGAATATATTTAAAATTTACGACGAATTATTCTGTTCAAATGAATACTTATTATTAAAACACTAGTAGACCACACCTGAAAATTCACGTGTTTTTTACTGAATTATTTCGTTTTATTTGCCAGTGGACGCGGACTTTGTGGAGGAGTTTCCACACTGAAGACTGTGTCTTTGGTATCCACAATATAATGCTTAGAATACATGCGTACCCGTTCTGATTTCAGTTCAATCATTTTTCTTCAGTAATAGATAGGAAGTAATGGGACGGACACACACAGATACACAGAGAGAGAGAGAGAGATAGAGAGAAAGAGAGAGAGAGAGATGGAGATACATTGTCTATTATAAATGTAGATGTAAGTTAAGGTGATGCAATAGAGAGCAATATAAAATGTAGGGTAATTAGAGTGAATCAGTACTGAGCAGTATAAAATGCAGGTTAATTTAGCTGACGCAATGATGAACGTTATAAAATGTGGTGTAATTAATGCAACGCAATACTGAGCATAATAAAATATAGGGTAATTGAAGCGATGCAAGACTAAGTGACACAGAATAAAGATACACTAAATAATTAGAATAAAATAGAATAGAATAGAATGAGGCAATAGGAACGAGCCATTTGGCCCATTCTTGGGTTGATACCCAAGTCCCATGCTGTCTAAAGTTAGGGCATCAATCATGCACGAACACCGTAATCGCGTAAGTCAATTCAGTCACATACACACACTTCACTCACTCGCAGGCATTCCAGTTATGCACATTTATGACAATCATACACCGGTTCTGGGAGTTAAAGACGTAGAACCAGTACGTTATAATACTAGGGCTCGTAAACCGCTATTTCTCTAGACTATTTTTGAATGTATTCACACTGATAGCAAAAATTATGTTTTCGGTCAGCTGGTTCAAAGTTGCGGCAATTTTAACGGGAAAAAAGTACGTAGCTTGGGATGTCTTGAAGTTTCTCAGTACAGTATTAGTTTTTCGTCCTTATTTATTTCTTTTAATTTTATTCATTAAGGCCGTTAAGATACTTTTAGGTCGTAATAAGTTGTCCTTGTAGTCTTCTTTGTTCTAGGGAAATATGTTCAAGGGGTTGAAAACGTCTTTCGTAGCTGAGATTGCGGAGTTCTGGAATCATTTTCGTTGCAATACGCTGAATTTTTTCCATTTTATTAATATCTTTTCGTAAGGTAGGAGACCAGAGTTGCACTGCATATTCTAAATGAGGCCGGACTAGCGCTTTATAGAGTGGTAATATTATGTTCTTTGACTTGCATTCAAAGGTTCGTGCAATGAAACGAAGAATCCTGCTCTCATATTTGACGCTTTTTTCAACTTATTTGTCATGTTTGAGATTTTTAGTAACATTGACACCTAGATCTCTTTGTTGCTGGACTGCTTCAATGAGTATGTCATTCATCGTGTGTTGGAAATGCCGGATATTTGCACCAACGTTCTTTACTGAACATTTATCAATGTTGAAGTTCATTTGCCAAGTTTCAGGTTCAAGTCTCACGCACAGTAACCCAAGCTTTCCTCTCCCTCTAGTGCTCCCGATGACTAGGAAGTTCCCTCCATAATTCCTGGAAAAGGAAATTCTAGGCTCATGAGTAGTAAGTCAGTGGGTAAAGAATGCGTAGTAACCTTGACATACCTGGAATATAACGCGTGTTCATCGGCCTCCAGCTTCACATACTTCAATATAATCTGACGCACAGAAGTTACGAGCAGAAATTAGTTTGAATGATTAGTCTCAGTTTCTATTGACATGGTTTACGCGTAGTGAATGAATAATTTAACCACGTGTGGTGCACGGGTTCCCTGCTATGCAAACACTCACTGACACATCTAACCTCACTTTAACAATGGTCAAGTGGCACTAAATTCATTGAGGAGTTCTCTTGGACTGCCGATTGGAGAAGCCTGAGAGCCACTCCGTATGGAAAGCAGTGTTGCCATAACACAGAAAAACGAAGTAATTCCTTCATGTACTTTTTAAACACTTATTGCAAATTTTGCTGTTATCAGTTTAGAGCTGAAATTCATGAGAAATAGGACAAAAGTTTTTGAGAGTGCGTATGGGAAAATCCTTACAGAAAAAATATTTGGACCATTCATGATGTTCAGATATTTCCTCGCATTTTCTGAATTCTTAGCCCAATTTATGACTGAACAAAAGTACATATGTGAGGATTCTGAGAGTTGGTTAAAAACCACGCAAGAAGTATTTAATGTTCAAGCTTCAATGTTCATACTCTGAAAAATAATCTCGATATCTATAGCGTGTAGCCTAAGGCTGGTGGTCGACTATGATTTTTCGTTAAACGAATGTTACAATTTGAAGTTACAACTATGATTAAGATAGAGATTTTATTTTTTAGTCGTAAACGGTGTGAAATGGATCTGAAATTCAGTCTAAAATATTACTAAAATTAATTATACTTTTGTAATCGTCTGCAAGATCATATTAAAATAATTACGATATTTCCGAGGCACCACAATCTTGCCCCTAGTAAGGTTTTTGCTAATTCTATCATGGGATAGGAAGAAATGGCAAACATAAGGAAAAATGTAGAGGAAAATTTTGGTAGTAACTATGACCAAATATCATGAAGATCATTCACCTATACTGAGTTAAAAAAATTGGTCCATGGAAGGTTAAGTGCTGCCTTCCAGTAACCCAGGCCACTTTCGTTGGAGCAATTGGTCCATTTAGGAGAGACAACAGCAGCGAAGATTTGACTAAAGCTCTGACAGATGCTGGTTTTGAGCAAACATGAGCTGAGCACATATACAAAGGCAAGGGAAAAAGAAAAACTGCTTTTTTCAAAATGGCCTTCAACACCCCCACCCTACCTCAACCTATCCGGATTAGATACCAGCAGTATAAAGTAAGTCCGTACATTGGGAGGCTTTGGCAATGCTCTAAGTGCCAAAGATTTTGACACAGCGCTGCAAATTGCAGAGCTGCAAATTGCAGAGCTGCCCCTCGATGTGTTGTCTGTACTATAGCGGACCTCATAGTAGCAAAGACTGTGCCTCTGCCTCTGGCTCTTGTTGCAATTGCAGTGGTAACCACATTCCGAACTGGGGAGGTTGTCCTAAAATTAGGGTAGCTAGGGAAGTAGAAAAATTCAGACACCTTCAAAATTTATTCAATAGAGATGCTCTAAAGTAAGTCTTGCATGCAGGAGAGACTTCTGTGGGAGAGCCTCACTTTGTCTAAACCTACTTGAATACTGCAACTATGGCTCAATCTGGCTCTAATATCAAACACTCTCTACACCCAGAATCTTCAAATCTCATTTCTGTAGGCACTCAAACTACAAATGAACTTATACCCCCAAGATCTCAGAATGTTACTATAACCCAATTAGTAGAGCAAGTAGCAAAATCACTCTTTGCTATCACTCATCAAAATGAAGATAGAAATCTAAAGGAACCAATAGGAAACATTGACACAGAGACTATCCAATCTCCTCTACTGAACATTTCTACCAACAAAGAAATACCCTCTTCATCACAACTTCACAAAAACAATACTTGTTCTGACCCATCTAACGTAATGACTTCTCTTAACATACCAACAACTCAAATGACACCGTCTCCCATCTTAGGAAGACCAAACCCAAGAAAGAAATACAAGACCAACATAGAAATTCCATCCTCAGCAACAAAGAGTAAAACCCTACATACCCCAGAAAAACACTCTCGCAACACATGCAATACTAAACCTACAAACAAACCCACAATCAAGCCCTCAAAATACCTCGAACGAAAAAACTAAATATCTTTCAGTGAAATTGCAGAAACCTTTCCAACAAACTAAGCAATTTCAAAATCAAACTATATTCTAACCAGCTGCCACCAGCTTGGTTACTGGTGAGCGAATCCGCTTGCAAGCAGGAAGACCCGGGTCCGAATCCCGCTGCCGCCGTGGTTGACGCGCCTAGAATTACGGCATGAGACTTGGTTAACCGAATAATCATCGAAGTGATTATCCGACCCAATGGTTCGTTGAAGACCAGATGGTTCGTTCCTATAGTCTCATTCTATTCTATTCTATTCTATTCTTTTTAGCCACTCATTCTATGCCTGTATGAAACATGGCTTTCCCCTAAATCTGAATCAAGATTTATTGATTACACCGCCATCTATAGACATAAAGCAGCTAATTAGGCTCGTGGAGGGATGGCAATTCTAGTGAGATCAGACATAACATACACAGAACTACACCTCACTCCTTTCAAGCAAGGACTTCTAAAAGTCTTATGTGTAACACTGTACAAGCACAATAGTTCTCTCAATCCTATGCATCTATAACCCCATTAAGGCAATCATCACCATAGAATTTCTATACTACTTTGAGCAACTATTGACCACCCGCGTTATAGGAGGAGATTTTAATGGCCACAGTCCAGTGTGGGAACCAGCTAAGTCACCAAACACCACTGGAAGAACCCTAGAACAAATCCTACAGAATAATCCATCTCTTACCCTGCTTACTCTTCCTTCCCTACCCGCATACTTTAATGTCTATCAATATTCCTTCTCTACCCTTGATCTTATCTGCTTCTTAGCTGTTCTTCAACCTATTGCATCTATATCAACAGAGCAAGATGTGGGCAGTGATCATTATCCCATTATTACAAGTATTCAAATAGAATCTTCATCAGTACAGGTGATACAGGTAACCGGAAATACCCGAGATATTGGACGTGGAACGAGGTTTTGATGAGTTTAGGATAAGCTTAATCTCAGCAGCTTTCAAACTTTTGAACAAACAAAGAAATACAGATCCCCCGCTGTAATAAAATGTGGTGATTCCCTAGATGTGCAGTAGTAGTGGAAGCAAAACGACAAGCAAAAAGAACACTGACCTCCTAGCCATCAAACACTAATTTCATAGAATTTAAACGTTGTTTCAAGCAAGGTTCAAGTTAAAATTGCCAATAAAGTATCTTTGATAAATTTCTGTAATAAAATTAATTCTGATACACCAATATCTTTGGTATGGAAGCAAATATAACGTTTACAAACCCCTTTTGTTAAAAGATCGCAGCCCTTCATTTCACATAACTCCATTTTAACCGACTCAGACTCTAATGCCAATGCACTAGCCGACCATTTTGAAAAAACCCTTGGTTTCCCATCTCCAACCTCATTCCCTCAATTTGTTTTGCTTCGACACGCTCTTGTCCTGACCTTAGCAGTCCGGTTCAGTCCCATTTGAATGAACCATTTACAGCAGGTGAAGTAGACGGGAGTCTGGCTTCCCTGAGGAACACTGCTCCTGGATTGGACCGTGTGTGCAATGAGCATTTGAAAAATTTACCAGATACATTAAAAAGTTGGCTTATCATCTCATGTAATAACAGTCTTAGTTCGGGTGTCATCCCAGGGTCGTGGTAGCTTGCTCTAAATATTCCCATACCTAAACCTTCCAAACCTTTATCTTCTGTTAACACGTTGCCTGCGATTGCCTAGCCGGTGCAAATCTTTACTTTGTACACACAGTCACTAGAAAGCTTTGAAAAAATTACAGAACCTAACCTGAGTGACCCACCGGCGGGTCGTATCGCACTCAACGTGTTAAATCCTTCCGCTCTATATTCTTGCTCTCTGGCCTGCTGAAACTGATGGAATGAATGATAGCTCAGCTCCTTAACTTTAATTTAGAACAAAATGGAGCCTTTAAAAGTAAAAAGGGGAATTTACACATCGGTTAGCAGCAGTCGATCGGGCTGCTTGTCTGGAGGCCGCTATTCGATCGGCAACTGCCGAGAAAAAATATTACTATGTCTCATTGTAGGTTTGACCGATGCTTTTACCACAGTCTAGCCCACAGGAGTCCTTTACAAACTGAGTTTGTGGGGAGTGCAGGGGCCAATTCTACGATGGCTGTACTCTAACCGCTCTTTTCACGTCTATACTTTGAGGACTCTCACTCCTCAGTAAGAAGAACTTATCGTGATCTCTATACCTCTTCAGTCCTAACCCTCAGACATCTCTTATCTCCGAGCAAACATCAACATTGAACATCTTTATCGTAATAAGGGACCGTCGAGGAACGCAATTGGAGAAAAGGCAATTAACGGCAGGATGAGTTTAGTACTTTAAATTTAAGCATATGAAGATTCTATAAGTTATTCTTTCTCCGTTCTTCGCCGCGCACGTCTTGACGTCGAGGAATGGCGTACTGACATCTTGCTGGGACGTGACGAATTGGGACGTACAGAGTTGGAGCGTGTACACTTCTTATTAGTCTTAAGTTGTTTGAGCCCCATCCTGTCCGCAGACAGGATGACTGATTTCTTTTTCGTTTGTTCTACTGTTGGCTTTGTGCTGAGTTCTTGAGGTGATGTTAGTTCTTGGTGGATATGCTGACTTTGTAAGCGCTTGATAGATAGTGTGACATAGAGCGTTGCCCTCATTATATTAGGCGGTTCGCTGGGCTTTGCTGCCTGAGCGTGACCGCTCATTGGTTAATGTCGTGCTTCCTGTTGTAACAGAAACCTAGCCTCGTCATTGGATTCACTTCATGTATCCTGTTTGCTAATTGGTCGATGAAAGCTAGTCTCATCGCGGTATTCGTTTGTAGTGGAGCCATGCGATTCACTACAAGCTAAAAGCGGTGTTCCTCTGGGTGGTATATTGTCCCCTATGCTCTTCAACATAATGATGTTCGATGTTTTAATTCCAACATGGGTGCAGTCGTGTGAATATACAGATGACCTAACCTTTTTTACAGAGTCCGGGACTTTTAGCTAGTCCCGTGGGATAAAGGACGAGGTCGTTGGGAGTTGATTTTATGGAAGCTGTGATCTGAGAACATGAATACTATTTAAACTAAAGTAAGTTATTATGCTAAGATTAAAGCTACAATACTAATTTAAATACTGGCAGTAGAAAAGGCCTGCATGAGGATCTTTTCAATATGCATGTACATACTAAAATACTGGTCGAACACAATAATAGCAGCTGAAAGCTCAACGAAAACTGTAATACTAATTTAAATACTGGCAGGAGAATTGAACTAGAGTATCGACATCAACATCAAGGTTGCTGCTCAAATAACATGTTATTGGTAAATATGCATAGAAACATAATTTCCTATTAAACAAACACTTGCACCAAAAAGAAGATGAAACATTTTAGGAAAGTAGTACACTGTACGTAAAATCCTTGAACTGTCCTGTCATACTTTGTACTTCTAAGACTTTACTGAGCACAAAGAATGAATGCATATTTGCAGTGTATCACAAACACAACGATGAAATAAATTCATAGATTAAATGAATCAGATGAGTTGAGCACTTTTCAGCATCATATATATGTGTGTGTGTGTGAATATCACAGCTGGTGTCCTGTTTGTATCACTCAGGCTGCGCTTTCAAAGTCCTATCGTTCAAACAGGTCTAAACGGTCTGGAACCGGTTATACAACATTGGTCGAGCTGTGTGAAATTCTCAACAAAGCAGAGTTGGTCGGGTAGAGAAAAGCTTGACTGTTCGGTACGAACACGCACAGTGTTTGGTCGTGCGGCATTCGGTTCGGTGTTGTGAAATCAATTCTTAGTCAGTTTATTTTTCTAACAAACCCAAGTAATAAGTAGTATCTGAAATCAACCAAGACTTTTCCTTTATACTGAAAGCATCATGGAAAGCGGCTTTTCTTGTTCAAATTAGTTAAAAGATGGAGTCTTGTCAAGTACTGAGTCGTCAAATAAGTGCATATGTGACATTCTACAGCCGGCCTACCTCTCATCGTTTAGTTAATGAGACATGAATAAATGAAGTTTGTAGAGCACCGCAAACATAGAATAACTTGAGAATTTGATTTTGACAAATTTTCATGACCTATCCCTTATAGAACTTTAAATTGATGTCAGTTTTTTGCTACAAGTTACTACTTACATGAAAATTTCTCTGTTGAAGATGAGTGTTTGCTTAACTTTAAAAGAAACTTTACTTGTTTTTTGAAAGCAGCATGCGTTAGAACGCCGGAAAAGATGGCATGAAACTCGTGTTCTGTAAATCAAGATTAAGAGTACGTACCGTTAGGTGCCCTGAAATATTCAAGACGGGTCACTAAACTCTGTATCTCACTGGTTAGTGGCTTCAAAAATGTAGAGAGATAATTAGCACCTAGAGCAACAGTTTGTGAGAACAAATAAGGGAATAAAAATGCAAACCACTAGAGAAAGGAAAATATATTTTGAAGCTGTAAAACTCTTCAAATTTTTACATAGATCTAAAATGGGTATTAAATTGCTAAATCTTCAATATCCTCTCATGAAAGTAAAATATCTGTGCATACTTTGTATTGCTACCAGATTCTGCACAACAAATGCACTTGGTACCAATAACAGTGTTATGAATGTTGATAATTTTCTATCGTGCAACTCCCCGCTGCCCTTAATACAAATAGTGTTGCTGGTCCGAAACAAAGCCCCGGTGCTGCCCTACACACTGACTCACCTCTACGAACTTTTGTATCCCAGAGACCGCATTATCCTGTACGTCCGAGCTGACCACTGCCATGATCGTTCCGTAGACATCCTTGAGGAATGGCTACATCATGTGGATAGAGAGTACTACAAGACAGACATTGTCTTAGATAGAAGTGAACGAAAATTTCAAGGGGACGATAACCCTCGCATCTATTCAACGCAATCACACAAACACGTTGTTCAATTAAAAGAAGCTGCCCTGAACAACGCTCGTGAAAACGATGCTGACTTTGTGTTCTTCTTGGATGCGGACGTTGTGATTACGTTCCCAGATCTACTAAATCATTTAATTAGGCAAAATAAAAGCATCGTTGGGCCCCTCATGAATCTGGGAGATTATAGTCACAAAGGGAATTACTGGCCTGAATTCGAAGAGTACGTTTGGAGGAAACCATGGACACGAGATGTACTAGACTTAGGAAGATATAATAACTTTGATTTCGCATACAGAAATATCCAGACATGCATGGCTGTATTTCTTGTTCATTCATGCGTGCTCATAAATCTAAAGGAAATTGGAGTTAAAACCCTGACATTTGACTACAGGAGACTACAAAAGTCTAACGATGACCATCACCTGGACGACGACATGCTCATATTTGCCCTTTCTGCCCAAGAAAATCATATACCGATGTACATTTGTAATCTCGAGCGTTATGGGGTGTTCCTTCCTCCAACCGTAGGTCAATCTGATCAAAAAATGGAACAGGAATTTAAGTATTTGCTCGTGAACGTTGTGGATCTGCAGATGTCGCTTCTTCCAGGATATTTAACTAAGTACGAGGAACAGACTAAGGCACTTGACAAGCTCGGTTTTGATGAAATTTACTACATCAACCTTGATCGGCGACCTGAGAGAAGAAAAACAATGGAATTCAAATTTAAAATTCTTAACATTGGTCCAGTGTTGAGAGTCCCAGCATTTGACGGGAGAAATCTTAATGAGTCGTTTTTGAGTGAAAAGAATATAAAAGCAGAAGAAAATTATAAAAGTAAGTTTACTAAATTGCCACTAACCAGAGGAGAAATTGGATGTTTTTTGAGTCATTATCATGTCTGGCAAAATGTTGTGTCCAAGAGGTACCAAAAGGTAAGCAGATTTCTGTTCTACGTAACGATTACCTATTGAAGTAGTAGATGCGAATTGTAAACTTATCTTTTTTTATCTTCAATTTTAACTTCAAATCGTTTTTTATTGTAAATTTAACTTCTGTAACGACTTCTCAAAATTCTATAGTAATTCCTTTCTTTCAGTTAAATTTGCTGTGCATACTCTCACATTATCCGTGCTATCTTGATCTGATATACTCTAAACAATGCAATCTCTCATGCTAAGATATTTTATAAACAATTATTAATAAACTTTATTTACTCATGTGCTCACTAACATAGTTCTTCTGTCATCTTGCAGGTGCTCGTGTTTGAAGATGACTTCATTTTCTTCAACAATTTTCGCTTTGAACTAAACAAGATACTTGACGACGTCAGGTGGCTCAGTGTGGATTGGGACATAATCAGTTTGTCCAGACTCAGTCTAAACTATGATATCGAGGAGAAAGTAAGTACTGACGAGAAAATTTGTGTCAACATGAATGTTCAAGTGCATTTGTGCTAAATGTTACTGTACTAGTACTGGTATTCTCTAATTAAACTGGCGTGTTAGTTAGGAAGAAAATACACGCGAGTCAGGGACTTCACGGGAATGTTTGCTTGCTGGGCGGGTGGATAACGACGGAAAATGCTACAAATTCTCGCCTTCGATGATATTTTACCAAACACAAGTACCCCGCGATGAGAAAATGCACTGTCCACGCATAAATATACAGGCAAAAATTTCTACTCTGTTTTTGAGTGCACAAACTACAACTGAGGATGCTACTTCAAACTTTTCAAGTCGAATACTGTTAGCTCCCAATACTAATCCCTAATTCGAAAGCAGGAATATTCTGGTCTTACCAAAACGATGCTCATTTCAGGTTGAAGGAAGCGAAATGTTGGTAGAGGCATACACCTCCCACTGGACTGTGGCGTATATGCTTAGCTACGCGGGGGCCAACAAACTGATCGCGCAGCAGCCGCTGTCCAAGATCATTCCCGTGGATTTGTATTTCTCCGCCATGGCTGACAAACTGTCAATGGTGAGGGCTATGGTGTTAGTGACCAGTTAGTTTGTTCCTAGGATTTACATCAGGACAGTGGATATTAAAGATTTGAAATTATACGACAGCACTGAGGCACTACTACCTACGTTAGTCCCCATCAGGTTTTAACCACAAGGGTGAGTCCCAAACTATCAAGTACATATTTCTTGCAGATGTGCACGATGATAGGATAGCTGTTTCATGTGAGATTTGTTCTACGCTATGTTTCATGGCATGCGTGTATACTGTGGAAGGGTGTCAATACCATCCTCGTCCTATAGAGTTTATTTAGATGTTTGATGCTTCAAAAAAATTATCATGAATCTTTTCCCTCAATTTACACTTCTGTTGCAGGAGAGTAAGCTGTCGTACGAGCCTCGGAACCTACGCTTCTTGGCCTCAACAAAATTTCTTGGCAGGCCTGTCTTTATCGAGAACGTGGACTCTAGTTTCATCAGTGACACCGCACACTACCCGTAACACCACGCACTACCCGAAACACCACGCACTACCCGTGACACCACGCACCACCCGTGACACCACGCACTACCCGTGACACCACGCACTACCCGTGACACCACGCATTACCCGTGACACCACGCACTACCCGTAACACTACGCACTACCCGTGACACCACGCACTACCCGTGACACCATGCACTTCCCGTGACACCACGCACTACCCGTGACGCACACTCAAATTATCGTGTCCATAAACTTGTATTGCAATGAAAATGATAACAATAATTGCTATATTCTTAAATGCATAGATACTGAGTTCTGTTAGTGGGCGGGGATTTTTTCAAATTTATTTTTGATTTTTCCACCTAAAGAAATTATTGAAGTTCATCATGGGTTAAAATTCTCGATAGCAACATTCCATTTTACGAAAGACAATATTCAGCTACATCTAATATTCAAAAATTTTATAGCTCGTTATTGTATCTGATAAAATTATTATCCAGCTTTTTAAAATTCAACGCGTGATGAGCTTGAAATCTTTTTCCATAATCTTTTACTTTTAACTCTAGCCTCACTTCACCGACTCCGCAATTGGGTCAAACTAGCATTGTCGGATGTTTCAGAGATATTCATGTAGGGTATTATTGAAAATGTAGGAAATTTCTATTTCGGTTTGGTAGTGGGTTTTATGTGTAAATATTTAGCATAAGTAGTGCATTCCTATATGTCTATTGCCATAGACGATACAAATTTCTGTCCATTATTGTCAACTAGCCAGTTCCCGTGGAAATTTCACGGTTTAGATTTGAGTAATTTGAAATTATTAAAAAGATAAATGCATTGAAGATGTACGACTAATTATCATGTTTTAAATGAATATTTTTCATTAATATATACCGAACTTCCATTCTGCATCTTATCTACCGATAACATGGCCCAGATAGTATCCGTTAAAATTCCTTGATTTCAAAGTGACAAAATTAAGGATCTATGAAATAAATACATTTTTCAGTTTTACCCGTGGAACTATCAGAATTCGAATATTTTTCATTAATATACACAGAACTTCTATTTTGTGTATTATTTACCGATAACATGGCCGAGTAAGAGAAGAAAATTAATAACGGAAAAAATTGAGTATTTTATAGTGATCGAGAGATTTTGGAATCCACAATACAATGTTTATATTACATGCATACCATTTTTGACTTCAGTTCAATAATTTTTCTTCAGTAATAGATAGGAAGTAATGGAATGGACACACACACATATACAGAGATATATATATATATATATATATATATATATATATATATATATATATATATATATATAGTATATTATAAGATCTCGATATCGTCATTGATGTTAGTATATTTATTCCCAAAAACCGTTTCCCCTTGAAATGCTCTCACTATGTCATGCATAGCTAATTATTGTTCACGAATATATTGTATCCTTATTGTTCATAGCAACAGAGAAGGGAAAAGATCACCATCATGCACGTTGGACAGCTACAAAATTGTTGAATTGTAAAGTTTGGTTGTGCTTGGGGAATTTTAAGCAACCAACTTTAACAAGCCTAATCTAACTGCCCGTGTGACCTTACTCAAGGAGAATAAAGGAACCAGTGAACAGGAACTCAGCTTGTATTTCCAGGAAATTGGCACGAGAAATAGCTTGGAAATTCTTGGGATGCTTGAGCCAGTCCAGAGCGTCCAGATGATGATTAGGCCAGTTCAGCTTCAGGTAAGAGTGGCCAGTCCGGAGCTATAGCGACAGTGGCTTGGAAATGCTGCACCAGCACGGTAGGTAATTAAGTGGGCTTCAAGTAGCAGTGAGTGGTCTCAGTCTCAATGAGTGGGTTTCAAAGTGACAGTGAGTCTCCAAGTGGCAGTGAGTGGTCTCAGTCTCAATGAGTGGGTGGCAGACGGTCCCCAAATTCAGGGAATTATAACCTAACGTCACATGTTGAAGTTCAGCAATCGCGGCTGAGAGAGCTACGTCTAGACAGCGAGCGCGAGAATGTTGCCAGAAAAGTTTTGATTGTGAAATACTTTCTGGCTAACGCTCTTAATATTAATATTATTATTATAATGTGCACTAAATATGCGCGTTTTAATTGTAAAGAGTTCGTAAAAATCACTCGAATTTTAGTCTTATTTTTATTACTAAAAAATAAAGGTTATTATAATATTTGTAATTTTATAAGCTTTAGAGGGGGTAGCAGGTCATGCTACAGAATGTGGACGCGCGATGACGGAAAAATTCTGATCAGGTCTATAAGTCAAAATAGTTCATCAATGTCTGAACTGAAGTATATCTCAAGATTGTAGGTAGCAGTTAGAAGATGTCACTAGTTTATTAAACAATAAATTAAATGTAATGTGTAAAATGTGGTAATAGGAACGAGCCGATTGGTCCACTCATGGGGGGTTACTACCCATCGTAATTGTGAACGAACAAACTTTGTGGGACAAGTTCTTTGTTCAAATGATGTCAAATTTAAATTTTTGAGCCTTCCGTTCGTTGTTGTCATTTATGCTCTCAGTGTCTCAGTTTCGTTTCTTTCATTTTTAGACAACCACAAGAAGAGCCTTCTCGTTTTTTTAGGTTCCGTGGCAAACTTTTTGAGGTTTAAAATTTAGAACTGTTCTAACAGTCATCCAATGCCCGTGCCAATTCTACTTTCTTTCATTCATGCATTAACGGTTCGATAGTAGATAAGTCATGTTTATAATTACCTAATAGAAACTGTTATTAACTTAAAAAACCTTATTGAGTCTGTGCATAGATTTGTAGAGTTAATTTTGCAATATTAACTTTTTGTCTATTAATTTTTTGCGATATTCTTTCTCTATTACTCTGAATTATTTGTTATGTACAGTGTGTGCAGGTCTCAGTTGCGGTTTTCATTGAAATACTAGTGTTATAGTGAATAAATCACCCGGTGAAAGAAAATTGGCTTATCATTCCTCCTCAAAATCATCGTGGGTAAACGTGGCACAACCCACACCATTTCATTTTATAAAATCAGATTGATTTCTAATTTTTTCATTCTGATCTAATATATTGCAGTCCGGATTTCAGCAGATTGGTACTGAAAATCTCCTGCTGTTTTTTAAAATTTTTCTATAGGAGATTTACTGGTTAATTGTCTAAAAACCCTCACTGTTCTCAAATACTAGATAAATTACAAACAGGTGAGATCATTTTCCAATGCATTTTTGATTTGAACTATTTGTGAATGTTTATTTTTATTAGGCATATTCTGATCACTGAATGAGGCCCAGATAATTCTGCCAGATGTTATTGCCAGATGCTACTGCTAGATGCTTCTACCAGATGTTACTGGCTCCTAATTTCTCGACCGGCTCATACATCGTTGTGCTTAGCTGGGGTGAGTTGCGTCGTGTTTGCTGAGACTGTCGTACTTTAACCGCTGAAGCTCTCCAATAACATAAACAGGTAAGCGAATGCTTATGTTGTTCCTCATCGTGTAATTTCTTTTTGATAGGTTTTTGCTCTCTAAGTTAAACGTACAGCAGCGGCTTCTGTGAATATAAGCTACAACATGAAGAATAGAAGTGCAGATTTTCTCACACTGACGAATCTCTTTAGTCTAAAGTTTAGACTCAATTTGAAATAGTAGGTAGAGTTTAAACAATACAATCATAATTTGATGCTAATTAGAGTGTAAAATTCAATTGACTCCAAAATAACTTTTAAAATAATAATTCCTAGTGCTTTGAAAGGATCTGAGAAGTAAGCTCTTTGGAAAGGCTGAAATTTATTTTAAATTTGTACGCGTGCATTTCTTAGACGAAGCTAAAGTATGTACCGCCTAATTAATGTCATAACAATATTTGCAGCCCAGAAATTGAGTTAATACTTTTTTCTAGTTGACTCTTGTGTAGTAACTTCTTGCAGGGCGCGATATGATTAATAGCACTAGGTTCAATATTAGAAACGCACAAAAAATATTCTCTTGATTGATGTGTTGTAGCTCAGCCTGAAGCTGATTCAAACATGTGATGTTGCTGCAAATGCTCAATTAATGTGAGGAAATTAAAATGCCTGAATGCAGCTCTGTTGTCAGCTCAGTGTGTGATGACAGTTGTATATAACAGATGACAGTTGTATGTAACATGCAAGAATGAGTCCATGTTATTGACAGAAAAATGCTGTAACACTAGGAATTTTTTTTAAAATTATGTGGATAGGTTTTTGTTATTTAATTTACCCTCCTGATGTTCATGAAATGTTTTAATGTGAAGAAATATGTACAATACACATTAGGGTAGTTCTTTTTTCATGAGGTTTTTAAACATTTGTTTGAAATTAAAAAAATTGTCTGAATCAGAAAAAAGAACTCTGCAATCAGACTATTTTGAACAACACTGACCAATTCAAATATGACTATTATATGGTGGTCTTTATTTATGTTTTTATAAATTCATATTGTCCTTGCATTTTTAAATGTTTTGATTTAAAAACATTGAATTATAAAAACAATCAGACAATTATTCAAACTTTCTGGCCAATTTAAATATGTTTACAGAAACCTAGTATAATTTTAACATAGTATAATTTTATTAGAGATACAATAGGAGCAATTATGTTTATAAATGTACAAACGCATACATACTTTTAGGAAGTATGTCTCTGTAGTTGATTATTTTTTTTGTATTATATTTGGTGACCAGAAAAATTTTGAATATGGGTAAAGTATTTACATAAGGCAGTGATTCTTTAAAGTTTTTAATACTGAATAATGGAACTGTGATTAAAAAATTAAGAACTGTGATAGGACTACTAAAAAAATTTGATCTTAAAAATTCTTAATGAAAGATTGAATGAGTTACAATGAAAAATACATTTACACAAAAATGCTTATAAAAATATCTGAATGATTGTGTAAAGTTGGACAAAAATGAACTGAACTGTAAGTTTTGCATTTAATGGATCTAATATTGTTTATTTTAAAATAAAGAACCAAGATTAAAAAATTTATATTTAGACTTTTCACTCTTTAATGTTCAAGTTACTTGTTCACAGAATGAAACTGGGTAATTTACCTCTCATCTTCAGGAAATCTAATGACACAATCTGATGATGCTCTGTGTCTTGATTGTTCTAATATTATTTTCAGGATACTCATTTCTGATGTTTATTTTCATGATATGAACCATTCAAGACCAAAGTTATTCCAAAATGGGACAAAATAGTTTAAAAATAACATGAAGCTTGATACTTGTTTGTAAGTTAATCTTATATATGAATGTAACACAAAGAACGTAAAACTAAAGTAAAAAAATTTTAATGTACATCAGGAATGAGTTGTTAGCTAATGTCCTGAAATGTTTGTCAACAAAAATTGGGGAGATTTATTGGAAGTTTTCTTATTAGATTTTCTTCAGATTTTGCTTGTCATGAAAGATGGCTTTTTGAAGGATCTTATTGTAAATATTCTAACTTTAATTATAAGGTTAATTACATATTTTCATTTCTTTGAATTCTTTGAAATATATAGCCTCATTAGTGTAATGAAGCAAGAAAGAAAAAATTATTCCATTTAATTATACATGAAATATACAATAGTTCATAAATTTGTAATACCAACATTTGAGGCTAGTGATCATGTTACCAGCATATTTGTCTGTCCATCTTGTGATTTGAGGTAGAGACATTCCTACATGGTGATCTGGAAGTTTTGGGAAATGTCTGGTTCAAGTGAGTTTGTCTTTCTGGTACCTGCATCAAAAGTAGAGATAAATTCAAGGGCCATGTGAGGAGCAAGCCCTACAAAGCCAGGAACATGGCAACACTAGCACTAATTGCTACTGACCACTAGGCTACAGTGGCAGAAAATTTTTGGCACTGCAGTACTAAAAGAAATTATTCACATCTTGCATATAAGTGCATAGTCTATCCCAGTTTTACTTCAACTATCATTGTTTAACATACAAAAATCTAATTTTTAATTTAATGTTAGAAATTACATGGAGGAATTCATCAGTGCTGTGTAGCCATAAGCTTCAAAGTAGATAAGTGTAGATGTTGAGATATGAATATTTATTGATGGATGTTAAACTGTTTACTTTTGATCTACCAAATTCAAATTTATATTATGGGTAAAGCATGTATTGTTGATGCTGGTAATCAAAATTGAATTAAGTCCATGCTCTTACTTATTTTTTATTTCCATTAAATAAAGTTGATTCATGTCTATTTTTGGTGGTTAGTTTTGTGATTATACATCTATCATTTAGCATGATGCTTTGCATATGTTGTGTGTGAGGAAACTTCTGTGCTATAAGTTGGTACTTCCTATAATTTATTTGTGAGATGAGTATGGATCTTCAGTTATGTGAACTTGCTTCTTTGTGGAGTGTATCTTTTTGTTACTATTTGTGCTTTCTTTTGTCTACATCTCTCACTAATTGGTGCTTCTTATTGCAATAAAAGTTTTTGAATTACTCCAATGTTATTGCTTTACTCACATCATTTTTGGGGTCTGTAATTTGATTCATGTTTTAATTTTTCTTTAGCTGTTCATATTGTGGTCTTGACTTCTGTGTACCTGAATCACTATTGGACATTTCTTCTTTTTTTATGATTTGTCACTTGGGACTTGCCTTTCACAGTTTCCCAGTTCATGATCATTTTGCATTTTGTTTCATATGAACACAAATGCTTTCAAAATTTGCTCAATTGAGCTTGCTTTACTTTGCAGACCTAAATTGGGATCACCATCAAGACAAGTATCAATCATTGCATTTCTACTGCTATGTATATGCATTCTTTTCAGACTGGATATTGTTGCACTGCTGATAAATATTTTCTGATTGAACTGCTTCTGACTTCAGCTCCTTCTGATGAGTTTCTTAAAATTTTCAAACCATTCTTTCAAGACTGTAACATCAACTAATTGTGCTTTGATATTAGATTAGCCTATACAACTATTTTAAATTTCTTATCAAGTTAATTCAAAGTTTACTGCAAATACTGTAATTATATTTGATATTCTTACTGGGACAATGTACTTCAGAAACTACTGCTTCTATCAGTCATTCAATGAAGTTATTTGCAGAAACCTTCATACCTATCAATGTATCAGTAATTCTGCATACTTAACTTGCAAAATGCAGTTAAAGAGTAAAACTTAATGTAAAAAAAACAAAGAACAGAAGCACAAGGTATTGGCATCAGCTGTAATTATACTCCTGAAACCTTCATCATGACTTCAATGTCTGTGGGTTTTCTACACCTTGTCAGGAGCCCTCTTCATTTGTATGTACTACAACAGTGCACATTGCTAGAAGGGCATTGCCTCACTAACGGATCTGCTTGTTGCAGCTTGGCAGTGTAGATGTAGATGCCCTGCTGCCCGTCCCTCCTTGCCAGGTAGGGCAACTGTGCTGCTACAGTTAAAGCCTGCTGCCCCTACCTTGCCTTTCTAACTCAAGCCCACTGTCATTATTGTGCTCCAGTCTGCTCTATTGATCCATTTATTAGCCTATTTTTTGTCTTGGTTTTGAAGTTTCTCCTTACCTTGCATAACTGTCCATTTATTCTGCTCCTAAGTGCATTTGTGCTCACTATTTACTAACAATTTTCTTTTTATTGAAGTGTCCAGGGATTTTATACTTACTAAAATGTATTATTCTTGGTCTCTTTCAGGTTTCAGCAAAGAAGGCATGTTATAATTTTTTATTATTTCTTGTATATTTACATTTTTACTTGAGCAATGGTGTCTTTTATTTTTGAGTAATAATCTGCAGCTCTGCATTCTAAGCATTCCTGCAGTCTACTGTTTGTCCTAGTGTATCTGAATGTAGTGGATGTCAATGAAAAGATGCATCTCATGATTTTTATTAGAAATTTTTCTCTGGAGTGGTTTGATGTATTGTTGATTTTTGCTAACAATTAATTTTCTTTGTAACAATTATAAGAGTTTTCAGGTGGGTATGCAATTTACGTATCTGTGGGTCAAACATAGATGCTTGCTAAATATCTAGGTCTTTGAAATTTTGAAAAAATAGCTTGAAATCATTATCACATCTATAAAAGTGTTTAATCCCTTGTGTTAGCACTAATATATTTGTTTGATTTGGAAGAGCTTGGGGAGATGAGACTGTTCATGATTAATATTAACAAAGTTGTTGGATTGTAGTGTGATCTTCATTTTCTGAGTACCTAGCAATTTTTGAGCTTGTGGATACCAGTTTAATTTCTATTGCTTTTTGAGCATGTTTGTTAATACGTTTTTGTATACAAGATATTTTTCTTTATTATTCCATCACAGTAGTGAATACATTTATTATACTTGATATATTGAAAGAACTCAAGCTTTTCCAGACAACTATTCCTTACAATGAACGTAGGTGAAAATTTATTTCATTATTTTATATTTTACTGATGTTTCCTGCTCATTTGTTTCTTGGTTTCTAATTGATGAATGGTGTATCTCATCTGGAATGGGTTTATTTTTGACCAATCATTCTTGTATTCAGACAATTTACTTGTTCCTTCTTCTGAAATTGTTAGTCAAAATGCCTGCTTATAAATTTTCTTTCTACACACACACAAAAAATAAGTGCCACAAGTTGCCATTTTTTGTGTCTGACACACGGCACCATCGGGTGAGTTACCTAAGATGATCCTCTTCTTCTTCTTCTTCTTCTGCTTCTTGTTTCACTTTTATTGGAGCTTCGGAGATGGGTGAAGATGATCCTCTTGTTCTGCCTGACCTGGTGTTCATGCAAGTGCTTCTTTCACAGGATGACTGACCGCAAAGCCGTGGTGAAGAATGCTGATATGTCAGAAGATATGCAGCAAGATGCTGTCGACTGTGCTACTCAGGCAATCGAGAAGTTTAACATAGAAAAGGTAAGAGATGTTCGAGTTTTGTGTGTATATCTCGAGGCCAAGTGTAGACAATATATGGAATTGAGAACCACTTGTTAATATGCTTGTGATGAATGTACCTACTTGAAATTTGTTATGAATTTTCATGCACCATTATTAATGCCATTTGTTCAGGACTACTCATGAGCATGAAATCTTTAAATCTCCATGACCTTCAAGAATGATACTTAACTCTTTATCATATGATACTCTTTATGGACCATTGTATTCTTCTTTATTCCAAATATTTAGTTCATAAGTTTAGTGAAATTATCTAAATCAATAAGGATGAGTGATAATTTACGTAACATTTGGTTCAGTCATAAAATAACTTGATCACTGTAGGGTGAAAATGCACACGTGTTGAACCTCAACATGCATGTGAAGGTGTTTGAAATTAGCATCAGTGCTTTCAATATGTACAGGATTTAAGGTGTACTTCCTAGCTTATATTTTAGCCAACACTCAGCAAAGCATGTGATGTCCATCCTTCACAGATCCTGGTTCAGCTGTACATCATCATTCTTAACGAGGCCTTGTAATTGTTGAGCTCGTTATGCTCGCCTCATGCTAGCAATTGCTGTTCGAAAACACATTATTATTCCTTATTAATAGATCATTTGACCTCATTATGGTATGCAAAATGCTTGTTTTTATTAATTTGAGATGTTGTACTCGTTGTAAGGTTAAACTTGGATCATTACAGGAATTTGTCAGAGTTGAGTTTTTTCATCAAATAAAGTGGTGTCTCTTTGAGTTCTGTTATATTGTGTAAATTTTTTTGAGCGCTAGGGTAGTTCTTCAGAATATTGTTCGTTTCATGCCTGTGACCGTTTTTGTTAACGTGGGATAATTTCGGATTTCAAATTCAGTTAAGAAACGTTCGTATATTTGCATACTCAACTCTTATTTCTTCGTAAATTTAGTCATACATTTGCCTAATTTTTATAGGAAAAGAGCTGAGACTAGAAATTTCATTAACCAAAGTGCGCATCTCTTGAAGCTGTAAGGCATACTTATTCTGTAACTTGAATCGTCCAATATACCCAGAAACAGTACAAATGCTTGTGGGAGATAGTACTTGACACTCTACCTCTAGATGTGTAAATAATATATTTTTTGTTGAATAACTACACTTGGCATCCTGTAGAACATCGTTTTGTTGTTCCGACGTTGAGCAGTGAAACGATTGAAGCTTTCCATAAAAGCTTATTAGCCGTGTGCTCGCCTGCGTATATTGCATACCCAACAAATTGCCATGTCAACGAGTTGAAGTAGTCCAGCAGCTATCCAACACGAGCTGATGACTTTTAGTGTAGTAGACTTGAAAGTATCTGATTTTAGTGTCAGTCCAAGTCTGGCAAAAAAAGAACTTATTTTTGGTAGTTCGATGGTCTAACGAAGATATGAGGGTTGGATACGCCAACGTATCCTGTGGATTTAGCTCTCCTGATGGAATGGTCGAAATCACGATCTATTGGAGACCTGGAAATTGATAATGGTCGTCTCTGCCCTCATGCTTTCAAGGAATTTTCATCGCTCTGAGATGATCTTTGCTGTTCTCATAGGAGTCGGTCTCAATCTATAGAGAAGTTAAATGAACTTTATGATGTCAGTGGGTTACTTGCTTTGTTGAGTTAGGCTTCTTTCTTATTTCGTGGGGATAATCAATGAATTGGCGTGTTGAGCGGGTTTATATTTTAGCTATATTATCGGTATATTCATTGGATTATAAATATTTTTAGTCCGTGTGCGATATCGTGGTTCACTCATGACATGTTCATTACAGGATATCGCTGCATTTATCAAGAAGGAGTTCGACAAGAAGTACAATCCTACTTGGCATTGCATCGTTGGCCGTAATTTCGGCAGCTATGTGACGCACGAGACGAAGCACTTCATCTATTTCTATCTTGGTCAAGTGGCAATCCTGCTCTTCAAGAGTGGATAGGTAGACTGCCTGTGCATTCTACTATCCCCTCCTGATTATGTACGCGATGTGTGCTCTGCGCCTCTCGCTGGAGTTCCGTAGAACAGTCCATCTGTCCATTGCTTTTTAGTGTCCTTTGAAGGCCGTCGTTTGTTCGTTCACTTCGCTGGCGGTCAGCCTAATCGAGCTTGCTTCACTTCGTCGACCTCTTCATTATTCATTAACTCGCTAATGTGGGTCGTTAACTCATTCATCATTGCACTTCAAAATGTTAATAATGGGTTTCAAAAGGTAGAATAATTTACTCATATTCTCTAATAACATGTCTACAATTTGACTAATCGATAGCTCCAATTTTTCATCCAGGTTAACTTAGGAACGAGAGAAAAAGAGAGGAAGATGTCATCGTTCTTTTGGGCGAACTGAATTTAAATATTCAGTTGATTGTTGTGTTCTGCAGAGAGAACTTTTCGCTGCGCACACCTGTTTCATGTAGCGCTCGGCATCTGAAGTTGTTATATATGCACAAGCTATGTGCAGTTTTGATCTCTAGTAGAGAATAAGTTATTGTTTAGTTTTGAAATTTCTGGTTATTCTCTCGTTTACTCGTTCATAACATTGATGCCCCTCAAACGGTGAACAATTAATTCCTTTTCTCCCTTTTTCTTTTTGTGTGTTCGTGTGCCGTACTACTGCCCCATGGATGTTATTTGTTTGAACTGTGATGTTATATCAGTTTGTGCGCTATTGGTTAGGCTCTTGTTTCTGTTGTTTTTTGGTTAACTGGTCCTATTAGACGTGTCATGTTTAGTCAGATTTTGTCTACAATTCCGTTGAAGGGACCATTTTGCCCTCGTGTAGATGCCACTTGTTTTCCTCTCGTGTTAAATACGTACTTAAGTACCATTGCACACAAGGTGTTGGTCGAGTTATCTTGGTTAACTGTCATCTATTTCTTTGTATGTTGTCTTCAAACTAAAAAATACAGAAATTAATATGTCTCCGTCCTCCGCATCTTTTATTTCCCTCTTCCCGAATTATACTTGAATATAAAAATGGTTCCGTGAATTTATGGGTCATGTATTTAGAACAGTTATTTCATCGCTGCTCACAACTGTATTCATGTAAGTCCCTTTAACAGTCCCACAGAATTTGTTGGTTCTGACATCATATCTTTGATAATATAGAAGTACAAAGAATATAGTGATGCGAGACCCACATGTGGCACTCTGACGTTTCAGAAGAGACGTCTGTGAACCAGATTGTCTGAGGGTTAAGTGGCATTGCTGAATTCAGTGGCAACGAGCTCTGTGCCCTCATCAAAAAACTTTAAAAGTGTAAGTCCAGTGTCGGTGATCGATCCTCTTCTTCAACCATTGCTATGGACGAAAGCTATGCCGATTGGTATCATGCTTTGTTAAACTTGAGGTAAAGGTTGGCGTTGCAGTACAATGGTGCGTGAACAAGTTACTTAATTGAAACTCTTACTTTGAAGCATATTCGTATGGCGACAGACTAGGAGGGTGCGACTATGCAGAGATACCAATATACACCTTTGTTTTTGTCGAACATAGTCATAATTTTAATTCATGTTTGAATTTACAGTTTGAAAGAAACAGCCGGGACCACCATTAACTTCAGAAAGTACAGTATAGTCATACAAGCTGTACTTTGTCCCTGCTCGGCTGCAAGGTTAAGTTGTCAGTGCTTTATTATTTCGTATATAAGCTCGTTGCAGTATTCAAATTTTTAACCCTAACGTGTGTGTTTGTGTTTACGTGAATAAATTCTAGGCAGTTTTTTTCTCTTGAGATTATTACGTAACATTCCTACTGAGTTGTAAATAAGCTACGTAAATCGTAAAATTTGTCGATGGAATCTATCATCCTAAACCATGGGGCTAATCGTTTTGACAACCTCTCAACTGTTTAGGTGTACAAATCGGTATATGTTGGTCAAGAAACTATAAGGTTGATATGAAATCAGTTACCAGGCGTTATTTTATGCCACAAATACTCCACGACGAATTTATTTAAAAAACTTTTTAAATTATTTAGTAAACAAGATATATTGCTGGTGAAAATTTTAGCAAATGAAATTAAAGAACGTAAAACTTGTTTGCTTCAGAGACTACTTATAAAATTTGTTATAATGGCATCGTTGGGTTTATGCATAGCAGAAGATTAGCACTGCGTATTATACGAGTGAAATAAATCAAAATAATCATTTGTCAAGTATATGCCGTAGTAAAATAATTGTAAAGATATCTTAACGAAAACTTTTTTCTCATCTAATTCACCAACAGTATTATAACCAAGCAATACCAGTGTTATTAATAAAATACAACCTTTGGACTAATGCTGTTTCAGTGATCTTATACCCAGATCACTGGGTATAAGAAAAAATTAAGAAAATGAATACAGAAATAAAAATGTTAAAAAATTCTACCGAAACAATATATAAGCCATTTATAACATAAAATTTACGTATATTCAATGATAGAACAGGTGTATATAAAGAAAAGAGAATAATTTTCAATCAAATATTTTCCCTAGTAATAAGATTGACGACACTGCAATTGATGGTACTAAAGTCTGTCATTATTGTGCGAAATTTTATTTATATAGATTTTCACTATTATGAGAGCATCATGCTTAAACAATATCAAAGATGAATTTTCGAACACTATTGAATGCACTTGCGTACAAGTACCATATGTCTATTTTAATATACATCAATATTTTAAATGAAGAAATTAATTAAATCCCTGTTCCTAATATCTCTGTTTATTCGAGATTTTGTAATCCGCACATTGACGTAGTCCTTACTTCGTCAGCAAGTTCCGCGGATTGTGCATTATTGTTTTGGCATTTCGCGTAGGAAAGTTCAGAAGTTATTAGGAAGTACCTGATCTTCAGAATTAATTATGATATTGAGACATTTAATTGAAAAGTAATCACATAATTCCATGCTAAGAATAAGATTAACAGTTTAGTATGGCTTCCAATGTGAGTATGTTACGAGTATATTTTGAGTATTTTGTATATTTTTGTGTAATTTTATCAGTAGTAATTTGTCATGGTAAAATCGGGAAAAATAATCAATGTAGTATTTAATAAAAAAAAATTTAAACCAGGCAGCTACTTCTTATAATGAATACTTATTCTGCATGCTTATTTCTTAATAAATTGTTGATTTCCCAAATAATTTCAGCATATATTTAGTACATTGTCAAGTGATTTAATTTAGTTTGATGGCTTCCTATATCTTTTTTGCATAGTTTTCCACATATGAAAAAGAATCCTTTAAGTGAAGCATGTAAGTTTTTGCAATCTCATTAAGTTTGCTGCTTAAGCCTAATCCATTAACCTATGTAATTTTTTGTGCTCAATACTACCAATGGCAAGAATGTTACCATCAAGCCAGTCTAGAGGCCATAGTGTGTGCATAAAGGTTGCCCAATTTAACTTTTTTTCATCAGGTTTAATTATGAATAGGATCTGTAATTGAGCACATATATTCATAACTAGCATTCACTGTCTATGAATTTAATTTATCTATAAGGTACTAGTTAGAAAAATACATAGTTAAGATTTGTTTGAATTGTATTTTAAAATTCTTTAATGTAAAACTTTAGTGTAATTTCTTGCATTTAGCATGAAAACAAGAGTAATTTCTATTTCATACATTTTTATAGTCATGCCAAGGTTCTTTGTGTTAAAAAGTTGATTCCCATTTTATTAACAGTTGTAGTACTCAGATGTTTGTGCTTAGCCTATTTATCATGTATATTTTTTACTGATATTACAGTAAAATCTGGATGACTTGACAAACTTTTGAGATAGTTCAGGTGAATTTATATTGTTTATTCATGTTTTCAATTAAGAAATGGATATATTTTGTTCCAATTTAAAATATGAGCTATATAAGATAATCATATTAAAAGTTTTAATGTTGTCATAGTTTTTTATAATTCAATTTAACTTTTGTAGTAAGCATTGTGCTTATTATAAAAATGTGTGTATTCATCATTTATTTCAGGTTCCCTTGTTGGAAAGTGATGATGTCTTGGATTTTGGTGAAGAAGATGAGCCAAGAGGACATTTCAAGTGAGAGGTTTTAGTATTTGACAAGTTTTACATAGTCTTGGGTATCTCTTCTCAATTTATGCTGTTATAGAGAGATTTTCAACAGGCCATAGTTCAGCTAATCTAGCAAATTTTGAATTATTTGTAGTATAATTATAACTTTTTAACAGCTGTACATGCATTGCTCAAAGATATTATTCTGTTTGTTAGCTCATTGACTTAATTCAAAATCTAAGGATATATCATTTGTAGGGTTATTTTATTGCTAATGCCAATTGTTTTTTAAAAGTCTGAGATGTACAGAATTTTTTGTGATGGCTCCAGAAATAAGATGTTCAATTGAATTATATAGGTGGATTTTTGTTATGTCATGACAAACTCTTGTAATGTAAACATTTCTTAAAAATAATTTGGAAATTATAACATTGATTTGTTTTTTACAGACATCCCATTGTGACCCTGTTTCATGTGGGATTTCGCAGTGCAGCTCTCATTGTGTTCCTACTCTGTGGCTGGTTCAATGTCAGCTTCATTGGAAGTTTTGTTACAGTTGTACTTCTGCTCTCCATAGATTTTTGGACTGTTAAAAATATCACAGGTATGGTATGGTATTAGGATTATGTAGCCTGTGATTGTATAAATTATATATGGACAATCCAACTCATCCCCTACTTGAGATACAACTTCTCATACTAAAAACCATTGGTCTGTACTTTGTATGCTTTATATATAGTACATAGAGAATTAAACTCTATCTATAGTAGTACATTGGGGTGAAAACTGATATGATGAATCTATATTACTATATAGTACTTATGGGTTCTTCATGATTCATACGCAGATGTATTACCCTATTTAATATCTAAACTTTATTGTAAAGTATGATTTCCAACTGGTTAGTTGGTCATATGCAAGATTGATTGATCTACTTTAGACGGCATAGGACTTGGGAATCGACCCAAGAATAGGCCAAATGGCTTGTTTCTATTGCCTTATTCTATTTTATTGTGTTCATAGGATGGTACTTGTACATAAATATTTTACTAAAACAATTAAATTAAAGCCAATACCAAACAAGGCTTTGGATTTGTTTTATATTTGTATTTTAGCTCTAAGAGATCTTAGTTCATCAAATTTTTGTTTTTTATTTAAAATGCAAAAGTTATACATATCTAATTTTTCTGTGGTAAAATATACTTTGGTACATGTTTATTTACAGATTACCAATTTATAATGAAAGTAACATAAACATAGACATGTCTCTAACTTTGCATGGATTACAATTTTTAAATGTCTTGTTAGCATTAGAAGAAAATTGAATAATTGCAGGTATCAGGTTGTTGATTTGTGCCATTAACCCTGAAGCTTGGGTTACTTAAGAGAAGACTTGTTTGAACTTATCTTTGTGATCTTCTACACTTGTAGTTGGTGGGGCTCTCATATGTTGAGATTCATTTATTCATTGTGAAGCACCATCCATGTCTGTGCAATCTTACTTCCTGGAGAACAGACTTTATACTTATTCAATTACAAGATTTTTATGATTTTACTAACACGTTTCCTGTGATGACCTCTTGGTGGCAGTTGAAAGAATTCAACCTTTTAGTAGCAATAATGCATTACATACTAAGAACAACACTTACAAAGTATGAGCTTAACATTTTGTTGATAAATAAAAGTATAAAGTTTTTTCTCAAGGGACCTAATTATGGGTAACATTCCAACCAACAAAAATAACTTGTGACCCACCAGTGGAGCACATTGCTGGAAATGTGTTGGTATACTTTTCAAAAAATAAACACTTGGAATAAAATGATTCAATTTCCTGTAAATTCTCTTGATATTTTTCAGGTCGCATCATGGTTGGACTAAGATGGTGGAATTATATAGACGATAATGGCAAAAGCCACTGGGTATTTGAAGCTAGAAAGGTGAGTCTTTCATTTTAAAACCAAACCTGGAGAAAAATGTTTTTTTGTAAGTTTTTATAAGCCATCTATTTAATAAATTCCTAGAAATTAGGACTATGGCATTTAATATAATACAGGATGTTGATTTTATGCCGTGATATTTATTTCTCAGTGCCCAATGGCAACCATTTTAAGAGAGTAGTTTTTACTTTCCAATAGGCATGCTTCTCAGGTCTCGAATCTTCAATGCATTATCATTACTGTGTAGTTTACGTGCTTTTCGTGGTTGAATTCAACCACTAGCATGAAAAATTAAATCCTGCACTGTGGGAGTTGGTCGCACAAGTTGCATACTGCACCTTTTCCAATTAGGTTACCATAAAGAGAGAATATTTTAACTTTAACTTATGTTGAATTGCATACAGTGGGGGCAAAATAATACAACGCATTGAATAAATCGCCAGATTTCACTTTCATAGACCACGTACAATTGCGAAAATTGAAATATATATAAACAATAGTATAAAAAGGTTAATAATATCTCTAAAACCCACAAATATTTAATAGAAAAAATATATTGGAACATGTATCATAAATACGTGAACAAAAGTTTATAATACCAGACTTTTTTCTCGATGTTATAATCGAAAATTATTGTAGGATTATTTCAGAATGTTCTAATACATTCTACTATTTGCCAACCGAACTTTTGTCAGCATTCGTCTCCAATAAAGTGTCATTGGTACAGCAGCTATCGTTCTGAAAGGTCGTAAGCATAGGTAAGAATAAAGACATCAGCCAAGATCTTTGCGAACGTATTGTGGAACTTCATAATGAAGGTTTGGGATATCGGAAGATAAGTGCACAACTGTGTGTTCCTAAAGCCTCGATTGGAACCATAATACGTAAGTGGAAATGCCGGAATACGACTCTCAGCAAGCCTCGAACTGGCCGTCCACGGAAGATTAACGACCGTGCTGCTCGAAAATTGGTCCGAACAGTAGTGCAGAGGCCTCAAACTACTCGTGAAGAATTGAAGAATGATCTCAAGGCATCTGGGATTGAAGCCAGCAAACACACGATCAGTAGGGCACTACGCCGTGAAGATCTTCGCTCCCGCACCCCTCGTAGGACACCTCTTTTCCAGAAACGTCACGTCAAGGCCAGGCTGAAGTATGCCAACGACCATTGGAACAAGCCAGCAGCGCTTTGGAACTCAGTACTGTGGTCAGATGAAACCAAAATGGAAATATTTGCGAAAAACAGCACAAACCATGTTTCAATGCAACAAAACGGAGAGTATAAACCAAAATGCACCATACCCACTGTCAAGTTTGGAGGTGGCTCAATCATGGTGTGGGGATGTTTCAGCTCATCAGGGGTAGGTAAACTTCACATCATTGTAGGAACCATGAATGGCCGGAAATATCGTGAAATATTGGAAGAGCAACTCCTACTTTCAGCTCGTTTGTTAAAATTGAAACGTGGATGGAAATTCCAACAAGACAACGATCCAAAATATGCTGCAAACGAAACCAAGGAATGGTTGAGGATGAAGAAGATAAACATTTTAGAATGGCCAAATCAATCCTCGGACATGAATCCGATCGAAAACTTGTGGAGGGAATTGAAATCGAAGATTCAGAATAGAGGTCCATAACATCACTGAACTCAAAGAAATTTGCATTGAAGAATGGACTAAGATTACGCCCGAAACTTGTAAACTTGTAGTGAACTGCTATAAACGTCTCGAAGCCATGATTAATAATAAGGGCTATGCAACGAAGTATTAATGCATGTATATCTTGAAATGTGTTGTACACTTTTGTTCACGTACGTATTATACATGTTCCTTTGTATTTTTTCTAGTAAATATTTGTGGGTTTTAGATATATTATTACCCTTTCTGTGCTATTGTTTATACATAGTCCAATTTTTGTAATTACACGTGGTCTATAAATGTGCAATCTGGCGATTTAATCAACGTGTTGTATTATTTTGCCCCCACTGTATGTTAAATCATTTAAAGATAAGATAAATCCATTGCATTTGTGACTGAGTTTTTTAGAATTCTTTGTGAATTATCAAACTCTGGACATGAGCAAAATTTTTGGGTATCTGAGCTCACTGTCTCAAAGTCATGTCAGTTTGCCTAAAACTCAGTCCACAATTATTGACCACAAAAAACTACTTAATTAGTGCCCATTAGATGGGGCAATTCATCCATGCTTCATAATTTACATTAAGGGTGTATTATATATACATGCAATTCTTTTGCAAATTTATCGCCAATGTTGCTGTATTTTAATTTTATTTGTGCTCCATACATACTGAGATTCCCAATTATGGTGAAAGTTATCAGTTTAAAATTGGTTCAATTTATGGATATAAATGCTAAAGGTTTTTAGGTAAAGGCCTTCTATAAATTATTTGAATTTATGTCAATGTCTCGGAATCTCATGAAACTGGGGAGATTATACACTAGGAAAAACTATTCTACTGATGAAAATTTATCAGAGTATTGGCTCTATTTTCACAATCTATATTTCCCACATAGCTCATATGGTACGCGTAGTTTTACCAGTTAGGTGCCAATTCTATGCTATTTGTTTCATCATCATATATGTGCTTAATGTATGTTCAGACTCAACCATTATGAAAATTATTAATACAAACTTTTCAAGGTTCTCCAGCAAAAGATCTTTCAAACCTTCATGTGAGATATCTTTAGAACGTGCCTGGAAAAAATTCTAGTTTCTATGGTGTATTTCGTTAAAGAGCATTCATTTTCTTTCAACACAAACACAATCCAGTCATAATTTTTCCCCAACTGTTTTTATCGTGATAGAAGTGCTTGTGTCTAATGTTCTCCAATAATCTAAATTATAAATAGACATTCTCACCTTGAAGAACTTCCAATGCTTTCTTATACAACATTCAACTGATCAAAACGTGAGTGCTTATAATAGAGAAACTTCTGTTTATTAGTGTGACATACAGTATATCACAGCTTATGTATAATAACGAAACAGTTACGTAGAATGGTGTGGTGATAAGTATTTTTTACGACATGACCTGTCTATTTGATATGTCTCTTTGTTATTAATGATTGGTTGATTTACATAAAAAGGGTAAAGCTTTTCTGCCTACTTTTAATTGCACAATGATTGATTGTCGATGAGTACTTCTCTCTCTCATAGTTTACGTCATCTTGGTTTCAATGCATGGTTTTTCTGCATGCTGTCCTTCCGTTTTATTTCAATTACTACTTGTAAATAACACAATTAATTAAATGCAACAAACATATGTAATCGCACTGAAGGGACCCTAATCCTCTGAATACATGAAATGATAATAGGTGTTCCCGATATTTCTTTTCAAAACTTAATACATATTGTTCTGAATATCACGGGATGGGAAATATGAGCCATTTGCCACATTTTGGCATATGAACTGCACATGATGTTTTATTAAATAATGCACTATTACAGATCAATTACATACTTGATAGCTGAATAGTTAAGTGCGCACACGGAACAATTTACTTAAATCAATGGGCGTTCACATCAGATTACGAAATCTACCCTGTCGCTAACCTCGATCACATTAACAATAATATTAAAACTTGCCCTTACACTGGAGATTTGTTGTTGATGATGGGTTTCAATGTTTAAAATTCCCCTTCATACGCGGGTAAGTTCACGTGTAAAATCTGCTGTTATTAGTCGGTGTGATGGTTAATTTAATTCTCCTTGAATCACTTCTACACCTATTCCATCCATACCCCTAAACCTATACCTATGCCCTAGATGTCGCTCTAGCTGCAATAGACTGTATCGTCATAGAGATCTAATTCCCAAATCCTCCCTGCATCTATCCTTCCTACCGTTTTTAACAGCTTTGTTCGTCCCACGTATCTTTTCCATTTTCTAATCTCCCAATGGTCTGAAATAAGTTTCTAACCGTCTGATACACCCCGCCCATTCTTCAATCAACTTGAGAGTTACATGACTATGTAATTCTTGAAAGTCACAAAGTCTCTACCAATAAATTTCCAAGTGTTTTGACATTTTCTTTAGCCACGAAACCGTACACCTCGATCTTCTCAAGTGCAGGCGCTTTGTTCGTTTCTCATGCCCTCGAGCTCGCCTCACGGTTAACCGCTCCACACTTGATACCTTGTTTCACGTGTGATACACACACCTAATACATATTCTTCATACATCGCCTGGAATATGCAAACCTATCAATGTATCATTACTATCATGACAGTGGCATTAAATATGGGAGAGTACTAAACTAATTTGTGATACTGACTCACTATGTACCTTTAACTGTCCTGTAAAGAAGCCTGTCTTCATGGCCCTTCACGAAGACTTTTCCTCATTTATACTTTGATGACAGGTCATTTAGTGCAAGAAAATATTCTCAATTAAGAATTAGTTTCAAGTTTCAAGTGCAAGCTCTCGTTAATTATATGTATTATACGTTAGTTTAAGTCTGTTTTTGCTAACTGTTCCTCATGATTGTCCCTCACTTCATACCACTATTGTAGATTCTTTCTGCTTTTATGTACCACTCTTACAGTATTCGCTCGCTCTCTTGATTTGATTCTTACACTTCTTGTTCCTCCAACTCTGATTTTTTTTTGCACTGTAGCGCATAACATGAGCTCTGTACTAGAACTGAATGGCTAAGGGATTGCAACATTAGGATCTGTCTCTGATGGCACAGGGTGCTCCGCAGGCCCGGGTCTCCAGCGCAGAAGTGAAGGTCTTCTGGACGGCCCTCATAGCATTCCCTGTCATGTGGGGCGTACTGCTCATCATCGAGATATTCACACTCAAAGTCAGCTGGTTTGTAAGTGATTCTTCTACACAAGTGTTAGTGAACGACCGAGTAGGTGAACTGCAGCGAAACTACATTTTGTCTAAAAAGTATGGCCTTGGAAGAATTATGTAAAATAAAATATTTCTGGTCTAATTTATTTTCAGATTGCTCTTGCATGTGTGCAGTATGGATTCATGTTTGTTACTTTAGTGGTAAAAGCCACTAGTGCCTTTCTCAGTAACTCCAACACTAGGTCTGGCGATTTATTGGCTACTTTGAATACGCCGTGTCCTGTTAGTGTAGCAATGCTATAGCAGAAATCTGATATTAGGAAAACTGTAGATAATGTTTATGTGAATTAAAAATTTCATTTCGGAATATGAATTACGACATTTAATGGAACAAGGTTTATTGTAACCTAGTAATTTCATTTAGATTTCTGTGATGACCCTAGTTGTCATTCATCAACTGAGATAGTGAAACTCAAAATGTTAAATATGTGAATATTTTCCAGATACTCACGATACATCAATGTTTGTTATTTTATATAGAAGAATACACCAATTAGTACAGTTAGTTTAGTTCTCATCAAGTATCATAACTTTTACACAGATAAAAAACTATTTTATTTTCCTCTTGATAAAGTTGTGTATATTGTTTGTCTTCCTAGCTGTCTCTCAAATTTATTTTATAGCTGATGGTATGTACCAAGGGTAACTTACAAGAGTTATGTGTTTCTCATGGAGTGCGCTTAATTATCTTCATTTCACGTCAACTAGCAAATTTTTGAAAAATTGATTAGACGTCTATCAATTTGTAATTTTGTTACAAGGTAGATTTTATCTATGTTTTTATCTTCCTCCAGCCCAAGTGGTTAATTTATGTATGCAATAACAGACCTACAGTTGTTTTTATTCCATACACGCATAATTAAGTTGGAATTTTCTTTGTGAATATTGACTTTTACATCATTTATCGACATTTCAAACAGATGAAGACAGCAGTAGTATCTGGTATATTTACCTAGAATAGTACAGCATAATAATCACGACATCTCCGTCACCGTAGGTGCTGGTGTGCATCGCACTGTCACTGAACTGCAGCAACTTGTGGGGGTTCGTGCGCTGCAAGCTGGGAGGCAAGGATGGGTCCGTGACGGAGTCTGTCAAGAACATGGCCGCCACACTCATGAGGCAACAGATGCTTGCTAATGTAAGTATTTCATGCTCTCAGCTACTTTGCTGCCTCCGTACCGAAGCTCTTACAGAGGTCTTAGCTTCTGCTTATACTTCGATTATTATGATAAATTTAACTGAAATTAATATGAAACGTACTGAACAGATTTTGTGCTGTATTTGCCACGCTGATACCAGTTTATGTGAACGCAATTTCTGTGATGAAAATACAGTCCTCCCTCGTAATTACAGACCTCATACCGAATTTCGGTATTATTCGGATTAATGCTCCCCCGAAATACTCGAGCATTTAAACACGAAAGTTGTACTCCAAGCATGAAAAGTAAAAAAAAAGTTTTCAGTGCTGTGTGGTGCTAACGCTGACGAAATACATTGCTTAAAGTTAGTTGTGAGGAAATCTGCACGACATCGGCGTTAAAAGACGTCATGCGGCAACTCCAAGTGCTTTATTACAACTCCAAGAAAGTTTGGATTAATATACACATTTTCAGTAATTAGTTTTTCACTCATTTTGTGCCTGCAGGGCGTAAGTATCAGGAAGACGTCACGGTCACAAGCTCGTCTGTCATATAAGGAAATTAAATGAACTTTTGAGTTTTAGGTATAACGGACAAACGGCTATAACGGACAGTGGCTCCCCCTATTACACCGTTTTACGAGGAGGGACTATTGTTTCGAATGTGTAACCCTGTTATCAGAAAATTATGGAGTACATCTGCTACTTACGTTCTGGGTGCTACTGCGGCCGACGCTTTGTGCTTACAGAAATTAGCGCCTGAAAAGCTTCCTCGGCTTTCGCTTTGGCCTTATTTTTGATGATCTGTTGGGTTTACGCATACACGTGTTCAGTTTGCACAGCAGACATAGTAAGGTAGCATTTTACTTCGTGCACACAAAATATACCGCAGTTTAAAAGGTTGTTAGAATATATAAGAATTTGATGTACGTGTTCTCAAATTCCAGTAAGTTGTTACCTTCATCACGAACTTTAATTATTACTGTGTTAAAAAAGGTCTCATCTTATTGGCTCCTTTAATAGTTCAATTCATACATTGGGTTGTCTGAATAGTCGTGTCTTGAGCAGATTAATTGCTAAAAAATATCGATCCAGTCTTTGGATAAACTCGATGTCATGCAGCTCAATTCATACAGCTTCCATGCTTACCAGTATTGTACATATTTTTATGATTACTTGTGATAACCCGTATTCCATGTTATAGTTCACTGATAATTTCTTGGAGATTTGAACTAATGTATTTCTATTCATCGTCAGATGGCATCAATGTTCACGCGATCGCCTCCGAATGCTGGCGGTTCCAACTCCAACATCTGAACTGAACTTGACTAATTCCTCGAGTGATAAATCTATAATTTATTATTTTTCTAATGATAGGTGAGTGTACAGTTACTGCTTCACTTGAGGCAAGGACTGCCTTTCTTTGCTCCAATTGGAGTGTGTGTGGCTCTGCTTTTTTAGTTCCTTTTAATTCATAGACGTTTAGTTTCTACATAAGACCCATGAGGGTGCATCTCTGACTGCAAACAAATAGAAGTAAACACATTAGTCCGAGCAGTAATGTGCTTCTTGCAAAATATTTGTAAACTTGTACTTCTCTTCTAGTTCTAAAACAGCAATGCAGCTCTGCACTTCTCTATTTCAATCTTGCAGTAAGTACAATTTCGATTTCTAAAGAAATTCAGTCGGCCGATCAATCGTTTGATCTTCGTACTTTTCCGAAAAGATTAATTTGATTGTATAGAAATCATTTGTAATTAGTGTTTCTTGGGGGTAAAGATAACTTATTTCGTTGTTTTTAACTTCAGACGCACAGACTCTGAGTTCACCCTGTTTTATATACGTTCCTATTTACCAATTCGGAAATTTGGATTCCTTTATCATATTTTCCTTGACACCAAATTTTTTGCGTGGGTCAGAGGTTTGTGTTAGTCTCTGACGTTGCCTAAGTACAATTTTGCAGCGGCACTCAAGCTAAAACTTTGGTAGTCACCCGAATAAGTTTGACCCATTTCTGTTCTTAGTATGGGCTGCGTGTTTTTTTAAAATGAGCAATTTCACAGATTTTCTACCTACTTAAAAGTACTGAAAATAGGTATTTGATCGATGACAGGTATCGGTCTAACAATCCTTATCTTCCCTTTATGAAGTATCATGTGCTGCTTTGAGTTATATGCACACTCAGTGTTTGCACGAGAATTCAAAAGTCCAGTTTTCCTTCCAGTAAAGAAGTGAATGCTATGTCAATATGTTTGCACTGAGCCTGATAGTCAGCTTTCTCTGATCCCATCTCTTTTTTTTCGTTGAAGGTTTTCTTGTTCTCTTGCTGTGGTACTTAGCGTAACTATTTTCTGTGATGTTTGACATGAATAAGTTGCTTTAGATGTTGGCAAGGTTGTTACGGTCACGAAATTTAGATTGTTTTACATACCTCAGCGGATTGTGACCACTTTTATCGTTCTTTTCTGGCATGCTGTGCACTTTTTCATGCTCAAAAACAACTTTCAACAAAAATAGTCGCTCGAATTCATCTGCAGCATTTAAACTCGCATCTTAGTTTTTTCTATTCGTTCTTTCGTTGCGAATATTCTAGGATGAACTTAGTTAAATGAATAGATTCTAACTCGTAAATAGAATGAGAGTGCTATTGGGACGTATCTGTTGCAATAAATCTGTGACAAATCAGTTTTCTAGATGAATTTTTTATCGCAGGCAGAGCATGTTCAGTTTCTTCAGAAACTAATTTAACTCTGTAAATAGGTCCATATTACCCGTAATGCTTAGTGCTTTTGATGTCGCCTCGTTCGTCTCATTATTCTGTCTTTTATGTATCTGCACCTATTTTTGGTACGGAATTGTATGGGGTGTAACTCAAATGAACAATATAACTCGTACTTGTTGACAGGGGGTAATGTTTCAGTTAACGTTTATGGAGTTGAATTGTTAATTTGATCGGAGTTCTTCATCGCATTCGCAAATAGGGTTTTTAATTGTGCAATTCTGTTACGCATATTTATACAACGTAGGAGCTGAAATATTTCTTGTACAGTGGTACCTCGATATACGAATGTCGTAACTTACGAATGGTCATTCGGTTCAGATTTCCGCCTAACATACGAATGGTGAAACTTCGTAGTCATGCGAGTTAACATGACACGTTCGATAGTTGGCAGGTTACTCGGGTAGGACGAGCGGTGCCGAAGCGTCTTCTTTGTCCCAGTTCGCGTTGTTCTCTTGATCGTGGATCTTAGCGAGCATGGTCGTGGTGTACGCGTCATCACGCGAAGACGCAAGTTCCGATATGCAAGGGGCTGAAGAGTTCGTCGAGAAATTCGCCCGGCTTTCGGGAAGGATACGTTGCACAGCAAGTGTTAAATAGTGATGAAACTGAGTTTCTGAAAAAAAACGTTCATAATGACAGAAGCAGCTGCGAGGCCATAAGCCAATGAAAGATCGTTTAACCTTAGCTCTGTGTGCCAACGCAAGTGGCGATTGAAAAGTGAAACCTTTACATGTACACCACTTACTAAACCCGCGCGCTTTCAGTGGTTGGAACGGATTAATGTTTCCCTTCATATTAAACGGGAAGAATTTATTTGACCAATGAATAACTTGACTTGCGAATGAGATCATGGAGCGGATTAAATTCGTATCTCAAGGTACCACTGTACTATCGAAGTAAGGTTAAATGACGATGTATCACTTGATTTTATGATGCGTCCTTTCCACGTCGTTACTCTTTGTATTACCGTGGATTTAAACTGAGCATAGATGTATGTAAGGAAGATTGTGGTACGAAGCCCAGCCTTATGCATTTTTTGTTCAGCCTCTTAATTTTTTCAAATATTTACGAGAATAAAGCTTTCCTATAACTCTTTTTTTATAAAGGGATGCATGATTCACATGACCACTCATTTCGGTTTCATTAGATTTTTAAATACCTCACCTGATGTGCGGTGCTCAGTTGTAGTTCCCCAACCTGTTTCAAGTTCAGCTCTGATTCTTGACAACGTACATCGCCTGGTCTTGCCTTTGCTATTAGATATGAAATGTCAGGGCTTTCCTATGTGTGAGAATTTCTTATTCACGAGTGTTAATACTATTACATGCCTTGCGCAATACCGATGACCTCGTAATTTAGAAATGATGACAAAGAAAATGAATTGGCTTGTGCCAAGGTTCTTTTTCGCAAAGCAAAGAGTAAAAGATAGAACGAAGTTCACTAGCTTGGAATCTAAAGGAAATCATCGGCTGCTAAATTTCCTCCGCTTATCTATGGAAACTCACGTGCCCATACAACTAGAAACAGCTGGCCAATACTACAGGGTGTCTCAAAAAAGTACTCACCCTTTAACCGTTGCTAACATGCTGTCTTCTTTGTGTTGCAGGTGTGAGGTTCGAACCTTTGCGAACATGATTCTTTAATCACATTTAATCATGTTCGCAAAGGTTCGAACCTCACACCTGCAACACAAAGAAGACAGCATGTTAGCAACGGTTAAAGGGTGAGTACATTTTAAGACACCCTGTATACACAACCTGCAATATAGTTTATCTTCCCGCAAGGATTGCCAAGTCTTGAACCTTTTACCGCCAGACAATACTTCTACGCCCCGTTGTGCACACAGGGAGGCAAGATAAATTTGCGGTCTGAATAGAACGGCAGCGAGAACGATCAAACCTCGTGCTCATAACAGGCAAAGTTAACTTACCTTACTGTGAACACAACGGTATCGAGAGCTGCCGTCTGTAGACAATGGCTTAACTAACCTCGCTGTGGATACGACAGTAGTATTTTTAGAGCTACCGGCGGTCGGAAACGGAATTAAGAGACTGAAAAAACGTTTTCTGTTGCGCACTACTCGGGGAGATGGTTAAAGGTACTGAGCGAATGTTTCTGGATGCTCGCACTTATCATCCCATTGAAAAAGAACATATTAACTGCTTCTACCGACAGAAACTCGAAACCAGTAACTCGTGTGCACAGCAAGCTCAGTTACGCCATGGTCTGCTGACAGTACCGAGTGTGGCCGTCCATAGACCATGGATTACATGGCAATGTATTTTCGGACAAAAAGCCTTAATGATCTTCTGCAAAGTCCGACACTACTGTAGCGCACATTAACATTGTAATGAAGATACCAAGGATAATACTCAACACCGTAGTTCCCTGAGGCATCTCAAGATGACTGCAGAATTGATCAGTAAAATAACACGGCACTTGGTTACAATTTTACCAAGTTTCAACGTAGTAACACAGACAATATAAATCAAAGTGAGCTTCATTACTCCTAAAATTGCACTGCAGAGAGACTTGCGGTAACGAAGCTGTCTGTGGATTCAGAACGTTCTAGTGAAGGTTTAAAATTTTCGTTGTCAGAAAAAAGGATGGACAGAAAGAAGAGACCCCCTGAAGTTTGCCCGTTAGTGAATTATTTTCAACGCACCTCATCGAATAATGAAGTTTCAATTAATAAATAACTCCGGCCTTCTCCCTGCCTGTGGTAACTGCATTTCTGAGTACATTATTGACATCATATAAATATGCCATAAATTTTCATTTGCCATGGTAGACTCCGGTCTACCTTGCAAGGGCAACATGGCGCAATATTTCAATTTTGAAGCCATTACTTAACTTCTAATAGCTGACTTAAATTCCATTATTCTATGAAGGCCAAGAAGTTTCCCTAAATAAACGGCACGTAAAGTTTATTTTCATATAATACAAAAACTCGACTCATTACTGTTCACGATGTTACCCCATAACACTTCCTAACCGTAGAAATAAAAAAATTCACTAGAACGGTTCCGTCACAGAAGATTCTTAATTCGAACTGTAAAAACTATTAAGAGTGTCAATACATTCAATACTAAATTCGCCGGAGACTAGAAGAAAAAATCATCCACGAGCTCTAAAATGAAGTTTTACAACTGTGTTCCTTACACAAAATGTGACTCGTATTAGATTTCTGTAAGCAAGATATTACCACGTAACCATTTTGAAGACTTTTGAATAATAATAATATTACTGCTGCAAAAAAAATTGAGAACGCTTCTACTGCAGAAATTGATTAAAAAATATGATAGTCCGCCTACATCATCAAAAGAGGAAAGCAGAAAATTTAATGCGCCAAACCATAGGAATGAGCAAGTGACTGCCAGAGACGTCTCAGAAGAAAGAGAATTTTTTTTCATAGAATTCGCTTACTATCAAAATACAGCACTAAAATATTCCTAAGCTGCACACACCCAGATTGAAAGCTTAAACGAAGCATGGCGATTGTTTTTTTTTATATGCACTGATTAACGAACACGATGAAATCAATTTTAGTTTACTAGAGGATTCAATGGGACTAGCAAGTGATTCACGTTTTTTTTTCGAACTGTGGGGCACGACTTCATCTACGTAAAGGCAAGTCTGTATAGGATCTCTACTTTCATTAGCTGCCTAAGTTGATATAGGCAAGAGAATTAAAAATTCAGGTAATAAGACATGCGAGTTAAAGGCTAAGAAATATTAGAAAATTTCCATACTTCACAGGAGTGATGCAATAACTGAACACATGCATGAGAACGTTGTAAAAAAGACAGTTCAACCCGGATTCCGTATAACGCACTTTACGGATTGAAGTTTTTTTTAAGAAGACTATTAACCAGCGTCCTCGGTACTTTCTATATTAGAAAATAATGCCACGTAATTCATTAGACTGGAAATATCAATACCACTAAATTGCTACAAAAAATATTTACAAATGAGTATAAGCGAAAGTACAACACGTTTTGGACGTGATTGCACAAACGACGTTGCGAAGAGCTCCAGCGAACATAGAGCTAAATTCGATTGAGATGTTAACGAGCAAATGATATTCACATTCAAGGGGGAAAGTAATAGAATGAAAACTTTATTCTACAGTTAAACTACAATGAACATTTAGCCACTCAGTGCATCAGAAAAAACCACACTACTTTTAATTGCAAAAACACCAAGCTAACAAAATTCGTATTGTAGCACCAGGAAATATGGAAAGCTACACATGACAAAAACCATAGTTAACGATTACGTCGGCAAAGCAGGAGCAAATCTAGAATATATCGCATACGCCTCAAGTGTCATCGTAAGAAAAAATTGCTGAAATTGAAAGTTATTCGCATATCCTTTAGAAAAATTATACTACAAACCAGCAGCATTGGTAGCTTAATTTGCTCTGGTTTTAGTTTTTTGTGACATTCTAGTGCATTAATCAGCATTTAGCATTTATCTAAATTACTATACAACAAAAGAAAATTGCATAATTATTGTTACGTGTAGAAAAATTAACCGCCAAAACTTTTCATAATTCTACATTTTCTTTATACTTCATAAATCCTCTTACAATCCTTTCAATTTACAAGTTGAATTTTTTAAAAAGATTGAAAAACACCGAGGCACATATCTCGTTTATATATAAAAAATAAACTGCAAAAGAGGGGAGAAACAAAGAATAGAAAAGACTGCATTCTAGCAAGGAAGTCGTCAGAAAGACGAGCCAATCTCACGACGAAAGAAAACGTAAAATTGAAAGGAACGCATTGAGCAGCAACCTCATCTACAGACTCCTAAAATCAGTGTTTCTAGTTCAGCTATGAACCAATGAAGATTTCTCTCTTTGAGTGCGTGAAATCTTGAAGCCCTGTAGAGTAGGACAGTCACTGCTAACACATCCCCTCCGTGGAAGCTTACATCACCAGCAAAGAAGGGCTCCAAAGTTACGTGCAATCGTTCATTTGTTTCGTATTAGAGATTTTTAAATACATAAAGAGTAAGAAGAATTTTTTTCCACATGAGCATGAGATGTAGGAAGAGAATAATAGGGATATAGAGAAGTCGACACGAGTAAAACTTTTTGAATTTTTTCATGCACGCACTATGAACAGTTTAATTGGATGAGGCCATTAATACTGTGCACAATTTCTAATCTAATGAATAAAACGTGAAAATATACAGGCTCACTGAATTCCGATTAAGCCACCTAACTTGATGTAATAATGCATCGCGTATATTCTGTGTATTAAGAAAAAGAGAAGTGAAGAACAAAAAAAAAAATCAATAAAAATTTTAGTCACTACGAGTCTCGCGAGAAGATTTAGTGAATTCAGTTAGAAAGAATATAATGTAAGATTTTTCGTCATTTCTTCACTTTGTCACATAGAATGTATCGACAGAAACGAAGGGTATCTCAATGAGACAAAGAATGAAGAGCAGTATCAACGACACTGAAACAAATGATCGACCCCGCGGTATGCAGCCCGCCTCCAAGAAATATAAGGATATGCAAGCATATTTAATTGCACGTGAACTACACCCAGAACACTAAAGCGAAACACTACGCTAGCTTTGAGACGGGCAGCTAAAGCCCCTTCTGAGAGAAGGAAGTTGACGAGAACCGAGGCCGTCAGCATATCTTCTTTTTACTATAACTCGCGAGGAACTTGGCGGTTCAACTCAGCCCTTTACAAGAACTAAATTCGCAAGAACCACCGGAGAGCTGTCACCGCCAACGCAATGTTGCAGCTGCGAGAAAGGAGAGTAGTAGGAAGGAGCATGAAAATGAGTAAAGGAAGAGACACGAGTGTAAATGAAGCCAAGTAAGCGCATCGACGTGGAAGTACAACTAACACCCAACAATGGAAACACGCGAACGACTAACACCGAGCAACAGTTCTAGAGGTATGGGCAGGCCGTACCTTGAATCTAAGAAGGTTCGATGTATTAAGATACTGAGCTTATCAAAAAGACACTTATGTTCATAAGACAACCAGTGTACGTACCAAAAGCACGTAAAAAACTAGCCTATTTGGCTAGCTTAAGAATGAAAATGTGACATGATGAGTGAAATAATTCACACGTTATCTTCCTTAGCATAGTAATTAATAAGTGGCGGTTAATTAAAGGATAACATAATGCTGGCAAGAGTGTTCTTTAAACACAGATTCACAAAATCTCTCAGTCCTAATGATAGAGCTAAATCAGCTCATATAAACACAGACCTGACCACTTTGATAATGAAAAGACATTGGATTCAATAAACAGCAGAAGCAAATAGCATAAAGTCAAGGGTTAAATGGAATTTTTTCGACATCTTGGTTTGAACTCAAGTTTGGATTAAAACACCAAGGATGTAATAGCAAACAGAACGTGATGGTTCTAAATCTTAGTAGTATGGTTCTTAGTACTGACTTGACAACGGCCAGAAAACACCTGGCACTAAAGTGAAATTTTCATGAATTTCACAACCGACGACAGATGCTAATACAGCAGTGGATTTGAACTATAACGAAACATTTAATAATACTTTAGCAATTAGTTAAATCACTCGCAACCTTTAGGTCATACGTACACTCAAAGATGAACTGAGAAGCAACTGTAAGAAACTGAATCAAGAATTGCAACTTCTGAAGTCTCCGACTATAACAACGAATATTAGGTTCTTTTTCATGCGTTGAGCTCACTGAAATCACGTATTACTACCACTAAAGATTTTTTTTAATTTTTTTGCTGCTGCATGTTAAGATGAAAATCAAACCAGAACAATAGCATTAATCAGCAGTTAGAGGAAGGAGAATGAAGATGAATGAGATAAAAATCAAAGACCAAGAGGTATAAAACTCAGTATCATAGAAGTGGGTGGCGAAGCACGTTTAGAAGAAACAAATAACACATCACGATTCACTGGCTAATCAAAATCTGAAATAAAGATGAAATTTTGCAGAAGTTACAGGTAACTATAGCAAATGATACCAGCAACGTTGAGGAAAATCAAAGGTAAGCACACATGTGATTCAATTAATATTGTGTCATTGCAGCAGCCAAACAGTAATTCGACATAACTTCCTTCCCCATACTGTTCTTCAATACAATGAAGTGATGTTTAATCTGTAAAGTTACTTAAAATTCTTAAGATGCTAGCAATTTTACAGAAGAAAATTATTTAGAGAATGAGTGGCAGAAGATTCACTGACAGAAAATATATTTTCCCAAGCCGCATAAACTCGGCAATAATGATTCGAATCAACTGACTAAATTCGTTTTGAAAAAAATTCATAATGGTTTTTCTTCAGTATTCGAACACTTAGCAGGTGGTCAATTACTTAGTGAATGCTGAAGAAAACATGACATCTACCACTGCTTGCCTTGAGATAATTGTCCCTTAGACTAATGAGTGAATGATGGTGGTGCTCATAAGCGCGGCAACGTGATAGGAAATGATCGTAGCTACCTTGACTAACCCCCTTGAGAACAGAAAATAGGTGTTGGCAGTATGCAGGGTGCCAACAAACAATGAATACATTGGTATCAACGATACCCATTTCGAAGTTTCAAAATTTATCCTATTCGTTAATTGATATCAAGAAAGTGATCGAATCGTTGATACCGATACATACATTTTTCGTGGAGACCCTGTATAGTTCATGCATCACTCATCACAAGCTCGCGGTGAATGAACGGCCTTCACTAATGAGCTTATTAGTATGTATGCATGTAGCTACGAGTGGCAACACTCCCTCCCTCTCACGATGATCTTTTGATGTCATACTATCAACTATCTCTACAACGATTAAAAGGGTTTCAGATTATTATCTGCTATTGCTTCGGGTCTTTGGATATATTCTGGTTGAGTTGGTCATTCTCATACTCGACGAAATCATCAAAGAGGCTCGGCCAGGCTTCCGTATCATCATACGTGCTCAGATCATCCCCGATTGTTTCAGAAAAATTGAGAAACATGTTCCAAGTGTCTCTTGGAATGCCTCTTACACTTGGATGACACTCTAAAAACGCCAGCCAGCGGTCAAGAATCTTTGGCTTACGTTGCTCAAACACAAGTTTCCACAATAGGATGGCTATGTCTGATGGTAAGATTCGCTGACCCACATCATTGTCAAGACCAAATTTAAAGGCCCATTTGTACATGTTCTTAAATTTGTCAAATTCTTGTACCTCTTTCTGCATTTCAGGAAACTTAGACACGATGCTCTTGATGGAGTCCACTCTAAGGGCTTTACAACCTCGCACAAACTCGGACCTCGTGAACCTACACATGGTCTCAGCCTCACACTTCCACGCAAACAGCAACACTCTGAAGTCATCAGCGCTCACGTCTAGATCTGCACAGAATCTCTGAATGCCTTCAGTAAGTATGACATCTTCAGCATCCTCATCAGCACTGACCGTGTCAAGTTGAGGAGGTTCTCGGTAAACATCAAACAATGTGTTAATTTTTGTTTCAGAATAATACTCTTTAGAAGAGGGCCGGCGATGCTCATGGCTCGTAGGCCGCGTTAAAGGAGGAATTCGAGCGTAGAAAGACTTCTTCTCCGAAGAGTTTGAGTTGGTGGCAGAGCCACTAGTGCCTCCTGTGACACCCATGATGTTGGAGTGCTTTGTGCCGTTACTGCAAGCGTCGGCAGACAGGCGAGCAGCCAGCAGTGGAGTACAGCGGTCTGCAGTAGCTGCACTAGGCAGACTGGTCGTACACACGATGCTGCTATGCTCAGACACTATGTGTGTTGATGCTTGCTGGTCTTTGGTGGTGCTGCGCTCACTCAAGCCTGGTATTTAATACCAACAAATTAGTAGCTACAAATGAAGCGTTTGTCAGAGACAATAGCAAATACAGTCATTTGAAGTAATTTACGTATCATGGCTACACTTAATTGCTATCACTCCTATAGACATGACATGTAAGTGAGGGGATGCAGTATCTAAACAGAAGGGTTAAAAATTAGAATGCTATTTTGCAATGGTTAAAAATACAGAAAGGATTGAATAAAATTGCTTTTATTTACTCAATAATAACCTTCAAAGACCAGGATTATACGATCAAAAATTGGGGCAAATCTCTCAGACAGTAAGTTTTAATAAACGACAATTGGAGAGTAGCTTTTGAATTTAAATCCTTAAGTCTAGCAAACTTTCCTCCATCTTCTTTAATTGATACATAACTCACAGAAGCTACGGTGTGCATTTGTGTCAGTCTTAATGTTCTCCATGGCACCAGTGCAGTAAGCATCCTAAAGTACTCTAAATTTCAGGTCCGTCTCTACGGTAGTGATCAAATTACAATAGATTTTTTAAAGTTTGTAACTTTTATGTAAAAATGTTACATAGTTGTTCTATTGACAAGTGATGCATTCATTTTCATACATAGGGCAAGAATATTATTTCTTACATTGATTAATAATTCATTTAACTTTCTTTAACTGCTCTAAGTTCTCTAACATGTTCTGGCATTCCACTGAACTTTAAAATTTCTGTAACATTTGTTTAACATTTTTCTTCTTCAATATTTTCATTTTTCAGAAAGAAAATTTAGCAATCTTTCTCATTAAAAAAAATAAAATTTGACCTTAATTGTAAATCTTGATACATAATACTTCTATTTTTACTCTGTACCAAGAAGAATTTATGGTTACTTAAATAAACCACATGCTGGCAGTTACTGCCATTAAATCTGGATAGCAGTGTGAAGATCTTTTAAAATTTATGCTTGGGAGCAGCTGTACATGACAACATTTTGAATTCCATCAACAGCAGATCTCACCTCTACACTGGTGGTAGGCAACAGCAGATCTCACCTCTACACTGGTGGTAGGCAACAGCAGATCTCACCTCTACACTGGTGGTAGGCAACAGCAGATCTCACCTCTACACTGGTGGTAGGCAACAGCAGATCTTACCTCTACACTGGTGGTAGGCAACAGCCAGGTTCCTGCCTTCAGTAGCAGGGAAAGGTTCCAGCTGCTGCTCGTGATGTTTAAGGCCTTGATCGTCCCTCAAACAGGACAAACACTTCCCCATTGATGTTGGATGACAAGGTCATTAGAGCTCATGCCTCAGCCATGGCGTCCATGCTAGTTTCCAGCTCCCCCTGAAACAATGAAAAATTGCAATAAGCAGTTTTCAAAATTTAACTAAATGTGCATAATATTAAACTGACATCTATCTAATATTATGACATCATAATATTAAATTGACAAACTCTATTTAGAGTTCATAAATTCATAGACACACTTAAATGCAACATAAAATTGTTGACTCGCAATACCAAATAAATGATACTGAAAGAAAAGTACCAATTATTGAACTGTGATTGTGCCTCAAGTTCTTGCCTACTAAAGTAAAATGACAACTAAGGATAATTTTTAGGTTTTTAACAATAAAGCTGCTGTTGATTTAATGAATCAAAAATCTTTTAATCTGGTTAGTTCAAATTTCACTAAAAATATTCAACCAACTCAGTTGATAAAAAATTAATAAACCCTGGCTGTATACAAAAAGAATGTTCTACATTGACTACTTTTAGTAAGGATCAGAATTTTTTTATAAAAAACTCATAACTCTAATTGTGAAGGATTTTGTTTTGGTAGTCCCCATCAATAGGCAATGCAGGGATTCCAATTTTAATATCCTTAGAGATTATTGGTGCAGTTCTAGTAAATGTTTTGTAGTACATATTTAAAAGCATAAATGTATTCCCACAAAAACTAAGTAACGGAAGAATTCCTTCAAACCAGGACTCGCTGGCCAAGCTTTATATATTTATTTATTGCGTTTTCTTCTTTAACTGCTTGAAGCAATTGATATTGTTTTTCTTTTACATCTAGCATGTCTATGAATTGTTTGTGGTTACTTGGGTGATATTAACCGGCAAATGCAAAAGTCATATGGGTGCCGGTTACAAAGACTTCTACTGTACACAAATAGAGTGAATGGAAGTTAGGGAAGGAAATCATATTGGTAGGAGATTAGTACTAAATACTTCACTCATAATTATCAATAAGTAGTAAACAGTCACTTATGATCATGAAATATGTAAAAACCAGGCAATTCCCATGGAAATTCCACAATTTAGTTTTGACTAATTTGTAATTATTATAAAGATAAAGGTATTAAACATTTACAATGAATTATTGCGTTTTAAATGAATACTTTTCATTAATATATAAATGAACTTCCAATCTGTATCTTATCTAATGATAACATGGCCCAGATAGTATCAGTTGAAATTCTTAGATATTAAAGTGAAAATTAAGGATCCATGAACGAAATACATTTATCAGTTGTACCCCTGGTACTATCACAATCTGAATATTTTTCATGAACATACACAGCACTTCTATTCTGTCTCTCTTCTACCAATAACATGACCATGTAAGAGACAGCTAATAATGGAAAAATGAAGTATTTTATAGTGATCTGGCACCTTTGGTATCCACAACACAATGCTTACAATACATGCATACCTATTTTGATTTCAGTTCAATAATTTTTCTTCAGTAATAGATAGGAAGTAATGGGACAGACGCACACAGATACAGAGAGAGAAAAAGAGAGAGAAAGAAAGAGAGAAAGAGAGGGAAAGAGAGAGAGAGATATGAAGATACATTGTCTACCATATATGTGGATGATTTAATGTCAAATTATACAGAGGGTGCATGAAGATATTTCCCTACTGAAATTAGAATTTTTTCTAAATGGACACATCAAAGCAATAAAAACCCAGTGTGACCTATCACTGTCAATCAATTAATGTGACACTGAAGAAAATAAAACCAGTGAATGTCCAAAAATCTGCTTAACCAAACAAGAACATACAGCTCAACAGTTTTGTCATTAAGAAGTCAAGAATATTTAGTACAACATTGGAGAAGTTCATCTGTAAAGCTGTCTGTACTGAATTCATTGTATGTTACAACTGACAGGTGTATGCTTTAAAGAACTACTGTACCAATATTACAAAGACAATGATGGTTCACCTGATGAAAAAGTTTGAATGCCTGTATTGAAAATACAGCTATATGGACAAGAAAGTTGTAATATATGGTAATATAGGGTTATATATAAATTATATGTTATGTAATATTATACAGGATTATATATAAAAATCAATAGCAACATCAGTATGTTAGAAAGAATTCAATTAAAATTATACCAATTTTCTACATTCAATTCAACATTGTTTAAATAGATGAAGATATAATCTAGACAAAAATCATATCAACACTTTGAAAAAGATAATTTTATGAATACAACTTTGTAGTAACCAGCTTTCTACTGCAATTTTGAGTATGTGGTATAATCAGAAACTAATCTAATCTCACAAAGTCTTGGCATATTCATTTTAAGAGTCAAAACAGACCTCTGCTCATGAAGCATTTGCTTGTTTCACAATTTTTGTAGACACTTCCAAACTTCAAACCATATGATCCTAACACACTCTAGACACATTTGCATCTGCAGCTCATAAAAGAAGCCTTACAGCATAGATTGCAGGAGCCTTACTAACAAGTGTATAAAAATTCAATTATTTGTGTGACCATAATTTTTTGAGATGAAAAATGGCTTCCCAACTCCAAGAAACTTTGATTAAAATGTTGAGTAGGGGAGAAGATTAAAAGTTATATAAAGTTTTTCAACATTGGTTTCAAAAGATTTCAGCATTACCCTTGCATTTACATTTATCTAGTCTGGTTTCATAGAATTTTCTATGGTTTACCAAGATTTTCAAAGGTCTAGCTGAAACTCTCCAATGCTAATGTAGTTTGTGTTGGTTTTCCTTAGAAGTACAGTAAACCCAGTGAAACCACTGTTCAAGTTTTGGGATCCTAGTTTTTTGTAATTTCTTCCCTTAGTACTATTAGTTCTGGTATCAAGGGTATTTTTGTTATTTGTGACATTTTGCAGCATTGTATATAAGCCTCAATCTTGTGCTGCATAAAACAAGAGCTATAAGTAAGCAATTGAGTCAATCAGGGCATAACTAGTTTTTTCAGGCAAATGTTTAATTACATTTCTATTGTTCTAGGAATGTGTTAGAAGACTATATTGTACTTAAAAGTACCATGAAAGCTATGAAAACACACTTAGGATATACCTAAATATAGTATTTCTATTTCATGAATTTTTGCAAGTTCTAGGTGGGTAGAGAATGTCCTCCACAATGGAGGAGATACTACTATATAGCTATTTACTATAAGTTCTATTCACATTAAAAACTTTATATAAATATCCATATGAAACTATATTGTGAGCTCAAGATAAATAAATATACAACCAAATAATTGAATCATATCTTCACCAGCTTTTTATACTAAAAATTTATTTCTCAGAACTAATCCTATTAATTCTACACCTCATTTTTCTATACAAGTATAAAAACCAGACATTTATAATGAGACTTTTTGGTTAAAAAGTGCCAGACTATTCAGAAATAAAAAATGACAAACACTAATGGGAGTTTCAGAAAATTTTAACATATATAGTGACATTAATGTGCACCAGACACTAAATACAAAAGTTCTAGGTAATACATATAAATGAGCCCAAAAATTACAATTGTTGAATGTTACTTAAAAGTTGAAGACTATCTTTACTTATATTTATGAATGAATAAGTACAGAAGCTAGAATACTTTAAAAACTCATTCAGTATTTTACTAAGTGACAGCTAGCATACCATGCAGGCATCATTATGAAATATCTAGGAAAATCTAAAACATTCACAGGAACATTAATAATAAAATAAACATTCTTTTCAACTATTAGACTATTCTGTATTGTTTAGAACAACTATGCTGAGCTTTATATCATTACTAGCTGTCAAATCTGAGATGCTCACAATGGCTGTCAATATTTGTTCCTTACTTTGTTCTATAAATAAAAGCAAATATTTATTCAAATTAGGCACACAAAACTGAAACTTGGTATTCATGCCCTTGGGCATGTGGTTTGTATATATTATTTGCAATTTCTTGGTTAGGACAGTTAAGTAACTACTGTCTTATATTAATGTTTAATCTTAACGAAGTTGTATTTGGCAAAACTGAACGAAAAAAAATAATTACAATCATACTTATAGACGACACACACATTATAAAACATTAAAATTCCTTATCCAAAATTTTAATGCTTATTGTATCATACTACTCTCTCGAACGCCCTTACATAACTTTACATTAATAAAATAAATACTTACTGAAATCCTCATCCTTGAATCATATAAAAAAACTGTAAACATTAATGAGAGGCTTCAAAAACTCCTTGTTAGATAATGCACAGCAAAGTCCGCACGCATTATACTTCTCAATTAATCCCAACATGAGAGCATGAATTTTAAATTGAAAGCCAGCTTAACCTTCGTCAACAAAGACAAAGTTCGAGCTCTGAACCCCAGACACCAAAACAACTTGCAACCGTGACGAGCTGCCTCCAGCTGCACAACGGAATCCAATGTCATAGGCAGGAGAACCAGATCTAATACGTTTATAGTATCAGAAGAAGAAGAAGATACCATTTATTTAGATAAATTTTATATTATTATTGTAATCAAAAATGATACCTAATTCAAGGAATAATAAAAAGAAAGTAGGTGTGAATTTATATATGCACGACTGAACTGATGAAACATACGATTCAAGCGAATAAATAATTTATATTTTATAGAATTATGGAAACGGAGTTATTCATCAGAAAAAGATGAACGTTGATTTGCATCTAATTTTATTATCAATATTGTCATGTTAACATTTTGAAACACGTCCTCATAGTAATGTATGTTCATCCTGTCCATCATTCCATATTACCTATGCACATGTGTGGGGCCTTGGAAAACTATTACTAAAATTAATTGTATTTTTTAGTTGTCGTCTCCAAGAACATACTAAATTAATTACGATATTTCCAAGACACCACATATACTGCTATGCATACTTCACAGTGATTCATATATATATTTTCAAGCTACTGCAATATTAGCCACCGTAATCGAGTGGTCTACGGCTTGTGTTCTGTATCAAGTCTCTGCTTCGTGCGGAAAGACTGCGGGTTCGAACCCGGCCGTGAACACGAGATGTTTCTCGTTGCTTCTTCGTGCCGTGAGCTCGCACATATCGGTAAGGCTTACTGGGTAAGCAGTCATGGCCCATGGATACGCCCATCGCACCTCCCGGGATCATGGAGCTTCATCATCACCCCTACTCTAAGAATGTTAACCTTAAGAATTTGAAAAACCAATGTACTAAATGTCTATGTACTGTGTACTCGATTGGAAATAAAGATTGTTTTTTAAGCTGTGTTTTTGACCTCTTAATTATGGCCTATAGAGATTACTAGTGAGAATTTAAAGGTCAGGCACTGCGTTAGAGTCGTAGAATAACACAACGATGCTGACACAACTGTAGTAAGAATGGTATCACTCTATGGACCATTTATATCATACCATACATGTTATAAAAATATCAATCTTTAATTTCCTTCTTTAATAGCACATACATTTACAATATATGTTAGCAATAATCTTATTATTCTCACTAGAAATAGCGTAATTATCATTAGAGAATTGTAGTTTTATTTTTACAGTTTCATAGATAATTTTTAGTGACGACCTAGTGATGTATTTTATTTGTAATTAATAATTAGTTTTGAGTGTTTCAAAAACAAAGGAAGTTTGTTTAGCAACATTCGATATTGTTCTAGCCTTGTTTCCGGTCTTGTTTTCTATATATATCGGACCCGGTAGCGACGGCTCTTGTTGTCACTCAGACTCGTGCGTTTTGTGTCATATAGAAGCAGCCATTCCTTTCTTCACCCACTGTTAGTGATACGCCTGCCTTGGGTTAAGGTACTGCACGTACTCAGTTATAATCAAAGACACCATACGAACAAAGATTCGTACTTGTAAATCCCCGAGACTGAGTTAATCAAATCATAGTTTACATTAAAGTCATTCACCTTCACCATAAATTACTGAGGCTAGAACTATTTCCTTGTGATCGACCAGTGCCTCTTTGGGGAACGGCTATTTTTCGTTGTCGTAGTTTTGGTGGGGGGTGTTCTTCGAGGGAAGTGATACGATCGGCTTCGCAGCTTGCAGATTTATTATTGATTGAACACGATCAAAATCAGAGCAGAAGTTGAGGTCATGATCAAGGACCAAAACTGAAAACTTGAAATCCGTAAAACCGAAACTGGAACTGAAACTGAAACCGAAACATGTCCTGATAAGGACCAACAAGTAACTCGAAATAAATACAGAATTTAGCAAGAAGAACCAATATCACGAGATAACATTATAAAATAACTGTTGAGTAAAACACTAAAGCATCGTACTTAATTAGCTCGCAGCTAAAGAAATACAAAATGAGAGGCCGATAGACAGCTTCTACCCGAGGCCATGAAATTTAATAACCGTATCAAAATGGCCGGTCGATCTTTTAGTATGCCCGTCATAAATACTTAAACGTAAAGGCTTGAGTGAGACGAAATTAGACAATGAACTTGATGGCTAATGCAACAATTATTATTCAAAATGTTCTATCATTGGATTAATTATCAATTTCGGAGTAACGCGAATCAAAGCACAACATCAAACACAATTCAAATCATTTGAATGAAAACGTAACCACACTGAAATGAGATTTTTGCAATACAATCTGTCAAATACATTTCTATTCCCCTCCTAGTATCCCTTTCCGTTTCACCCCTATACTTAGGTATACCCTGTGCCAAAATCTCTCTCAAATCTTTCCTATTGGTACCGACCGACCGTCAAATACACATGGTATCAAAACTGCTTCAAAAAAGGAAATCTTAAACCTACAGAGGAACATCTAGGCTCAGCAAAAAGACAAGTTTAAAGAATATCTAGTACGTAAGTGAAATGCAAAATTCTCTAACACATTGTCAATAGAAACTTACCCGTCAGAGAGAGAGACTGAAAGCGCTAATTGAATTACTGCTAACTGGGCGATAGCTGAGACCGAAGTTACCGAACTGCTGGGCACTAAGCCTCAAGGCACGTGGTTGACTATGATCTTCTATAGACGAGGGTTAGAATTTAAAGTTGCAACTACGATTAAATTTTTCACTCTAAAATACTAGTTTGAAATGATGTGAAATACGTATAAAACCTAACTCTAAAATATTGTATCACTCCAAGATCATTCTAAATTAATTACGATATTTCTGAGGCACTACACCTTCACTTCACCTGAGGACCTTCCTGTTGGCAAGATCCCATGCACGTTGAAGAACGAAGAACTCCCTTATTACTCATATTTGGCCTGCAAGAATAAAGCTGAGTCTGAACCCGACAGCCTTTATTTAATTTCAACTCTAAGGTCACAGCAGCAGTTATCAAAGAACCCTTTATTGAAACTAGTAGAGTTCATTGGTAAAAAATAGCACCACCACAGAAACTTCGCACAACCGCCCGGGCAACACAGAATATACTACATTCGCCACGTGCGCAAAAGAAAAGAAACGATTTCTAATTATGTGTTTCTGTATTTTCATACGAGTCACGTAGCAGTGAAAAGGCCTCACATAACTTCATAATCAAAGAAAAACCTACAACACACTTATGGGCTCTCAGTAATAAATGCGATACAAGAGTGCAAACTGTTCTATTGCTCAAATCCTTTTTTTAATTACAAGGTGCGATCTCTATGTCGCCAGTGGTCATTCAAATTTTTACTATAGATGATAATGTCATCTAATTAGACTAGAGCAGAAATGCCCAGTACCTCCGCTAGTACAGATGACATAAGCCGACAGAAAACACTGGAAGAATCGACCAGTCCAAATGGTAGCTTGCAAAACACGTCTTTATTTGCTGAATTTAAGCTGAAGGCTGTTTTTTCTAACACTTCTGGGGTCAGTGGTACTTGCCAAAAGACAATGATAAGATCAAGACTCGAAAAGATTACGCCCCCTCCTATGCTTTGAATTAAATCCGAAATATTCGGCAACGGGTAGCTCACTGGTCGAGCTATGGAAATTAGTTTGCGAAAGTTTACCAAGAAACGAGATTCACCTTTCCCTTTCTTAGGTACAATTAGGATAGGGCTGTTAAATGGGGGCATACTGTCACAAATAATTCCGTCCTCAAGCATTTTCTCTACCTTCTTTTCTATTATTTCCTGGTATTTCACAGTTCGGTACTGTGTACACGACTGCGTCAGGATCTTTCATTTTAATATTGTGTGTCAACACATGGATGCACCCTAACGATTCACTTTTCAGAGCTATTCCCTTCCGATTCTTATTTAGAACTTTTAACAACTGATCTGCCACCTCGTCATCCGCCGATGCCTTCACATGCTCTCTTGTAATTTCCGGCAAGTCCTCAGCTATCAGCTGGGACTCGGTCTTTTCTACCTCCTCCAAACCTCTATCGTCCAGTTTCTCAATTCACATAATCACGGCATCGCCTTGTAGTTTGATTTCCTCCCCATTTGGATTGAGGAATATGATAGACAATGACTCATTTTTTACCACTGCGAGTTAGGAAGCTATCATCAAGCCGACAGTCGTTACATTTCTCTTGACCAGATATGTGCCTCCATTCTTAAGGCCCGGTTTATGCATTGGCATAATGACATTTTCATTTCCTGGGATCACCGCATCAAAATCAGTATGCATATCCTTCACTACATTACTCTCATGGATTACTTTTACTCTATGCCCCTGTGGTGCTGCATCACTAGTTCACAACTTAGTGTTATAAAACGTGATCTCGCCGCCTGAAAATCAATCTTTGCTTCGCTATCGCTCAACAGATCTGTTGCTATCAACTGGGTATAATTGAGTTTCAATAGACATGTCTGGGTGTAATTTTATTCCATTCGAGTACCCTGGGAATCAGTTTAGCTCATTCATGGGCGGACAATGGGTGATTTACTTTAAGCACGCGGAACTGGGGACACATGTGGCCTAACTCCAACAGTAGCCAGTTAGCCCATTAATGACGAGCGGTTCCATTTGGAACCAGGGGACAAAAATACATATTTTAACTGTATTATCAAGTATCGATTTTAGTGGGTTAATTGGTTCAATACAAAGCTTGTACATTTTCTAAACACTTTTGGTTCTTATACGCCGGTTACACCATGTTCAGCTGGCCTTGAAAAATTGCAAGGGAAGGGTACATCCAGTAAATAATTCTCGTCATTAATGGGTTAGAAACATTCGTGGGATTAGTTGTTGTACCTAATCTGTGCTATTTGGAAACTTATACTCATTCCTATCGGAGTACAGCAAATAAATAAATTTCTAACCCCACATTAGTGTTCCGAATCTTTTACCGGAGGTCGTTGCATCGTTCGTGTTGGTTCTTCATAATGTGTCCGTACCTATTAGCATTCTGTCTTCTCTAAAAGACAATATCAATTCGCCTAATAAATCTAAAAGTTCGATTGATGATGCATGCCCGGAATGGGAGATCGTTCTCCATCGCTCCACATCCGGTTTTGCTACCCTTGAGAACATTTTTTTTGGCAATTCTAATGTGCGGAGATCATTTTTCATTCCTTGATTTAGAGTACAAGCGATACGTGTTAAAGACTTAGAGTTCCAAGAACGAGAACCCTTATAATACAATTGGTCGATCGAACAGCATTACGTGTTCAACTTTCGGAACCTACTGTAGACAAGTAATCGAGGACAATCCGTCGGACGCCGACTATGGAGAATAAAAACCCCGAAGTTGTTCCCTAGGTCTGACGATACACATCCAAACGATTCTCTGGACACTCCAATAACTAAAACAACATGGCTACCACCCCCGGTAAAACATCCTAGAAAGATTGCAAACACTCCTGACTATGAGTTCATGCAGGAACGTACGGTGTAGACAAGGTTTGTAACGACTATGTTTGTCACGTCGGGTCATACCTACATACAATGTATTTAATCTTATCTTATAGTTGATATACGGTGAGTATTTTTCTTTATTTGGTTTGCTTTTTTTTCGTTGATACTGTGTAGTCCATACTGTATTATGTTTAAACGTTGTAATCCGTATAAGTCAAGTATTTTATGATGACTGTATTGTATCGATTTATCCAACGCTTTACTTGTACCAATTTTGTTTGTTCTTGGAATTTTTGTTCCGTATTGTTTGGCGACAATATGTATGAAGTGAATAGTAGCTTAAAAACTATACCTCCTATTAATTGCAAAGTTCAGTGTATGTTTATGCAATATAATTTTTTTTTCGGTTGTTGCGAGAAGTTCTTTCGTAGCAACACAACCGAGAACGGTTCTTCCGTAAGGAGGGGGCCTTCTGTTAGTAGATAAAGCTCAAGGTGGCTACTATCGACCACCGGAAACAAAGCTAGAGATAAAGATGAGTATTTAAGCTACAGCTGCTCGTAGCTGGGCGTTGCTACAGTCGTTGTCATTACACCTGTAACTTGTGTTGGGTGAGCAACATCCCTGAGATTGGAAGCTTAAAGCAACCTCTGGACGGAATCTTTTATTATTCCGCTGCATCTAATAAGAGAATATACAGGGTGTCTCAAAAAAATGTACTCACCCTTTAACCGTTGCTAACAGGCTGTCTTCTTTGTGTTGCAGGTGTGAGGTTCGAACCTTTGCGAACATGATTCTTTAATCACATTTAATCATGTTCGCAAAGGTTCGAACCTCACACCTGCAACACAAAGAAGACAGCATGTTAGCAACGGTTAAAGGGTGAGTACATTTTTTTGAGACACCCTGTATTAATCGCTGTCACGGACCTGGCACTTCACTGTGTGGAGACCTGCTTGCTGTTGGGTGGAGACATGCTTACTGTTGGGTGGAGATATGCTTACTATTGTGTAGAATCCTGTAGACAACGTAATGACAGTGTGATACGATCTTCACCAAGTGCGAATTCAATGTACAGCTACAGTACATACTTAGATTATCAGTTTCCAAAATTTAAATCATTGCTCTCGACATCAGCTAAAATGAAATAGTTGCATACTAGCAGTCATAAAATAATTATGTTACATTATTCTTCATACATAATTTGTCGATCAAATATTTTTTATCATAGAACGATGAATATGGGTTCAAAAATTCAAAATTTATGTACATAATCAAGCTGCTAATCAAATACCTATTATACCAATATTGCCTGCATTTAATGATCAACGATCTGTGAAGTTTTCCAGCATTTTCACGTTTCAGCAAAGGAAATGTGTTAAGAAAATATGTTAGAAAACACGTGTTGTGAATATTAATCTATTTATTTTAAGCTGTAAGAAGTGCTCAAAAAATTGTCCAGTTCATGGACCACTCAGTTGAAGTTGCTATTTCACATTAGCTGTTTTCTTATCTCATTTTTGCTTGCCATATCACAATGCTTTGATAATTTCTCCCTAGTTTTTGTTCAGCAGGCAGTGCGAAACAAAATTAGAATAATGCAAATACATTCAGCTTCTAATTTCTTTTAACTTTTCAAAGTTTGATACAATTACAAAAGTCCTCCTTCCTCTGAAATTCCAGAAGTAAAAAGGGCAATTAAACGCAAAACAAGTAAACTCACCATGTATTCTGCTTACACTCAAACAATTTAACAGCGCAATATTAATAGTGACACCATTTACAATAACTTAACTGAAACCAATTGTAATTACGGGAATTTGCTATCATTTATTTAACATCTCAAACAATACAATGCAATTGATTGCAATTAATAGCGACGGGCGGGAGGGAGGGGGAGGAGGAGGAGGAGGAGGAGGAGGGGGATGGGAGAAGCACAGTTTTTGTTGTGCTGAAAAACTGGAATTTACGCAGTTTTAGTATCATTTCGGCCAAATCTCAAAGTAAATATCAATATGACTAACAGCTTCAATTTCCTGTTTACTTATACAAGACTTTAAAGTAAATATAATTTCAATTCACAAAAATCAATGAAGATAAAGAAAACTGTCTAGTGAAAAACTTCTGATACACTTAATTGTAATACTCATCAGAAAGCAAAAGCATGTAGATGGTGACAGCGTAATTCTATTGTAATCTACAAAAAATTTAATTATGTTTACACAATCCTCTATTAGTATGAACATCGGTATCTTATTTAGAGTGTAATGCGATGCATAAAAGCTGTCTGATCGTACTTCACATCCTCACATTTCCAGTTACAAGATATCTCCCCATGATTTGGAGGTACAGAACTTTCAGTCAATCTCACACGTAAATTTCACAGCTTGCCTTTTCCTATTTGGACGTAGAACACGACAACATCACCAAAATACGACTTCATGAACTACTTTTAAAATTACACACCTATTCTTTCTAAACGATATACTTATTAAACAACCACTGAAGAACTTTTTTATGTTCCTTCTGTTGGAAAGACTACGAACACGCACCAGACCTATATTTAACTAACTTTATTCATTGGTGTTTGTCCAACGACGTTTGATGCCCAAATTATGTATTCACACAATTAATAATGTACATCTATACACCTTAGAGTACAGAAATCAAGATTCACTAAGAGCTCTTAGCATAATCATGTATGGAGGAATGATACTTCGTAAAGGAGGCAATGATGTGGTGCATCAAGAGGGTATAAACGATGTGGTGCATCAAGAGAATAGTAATGATGTGGTGCACCAAGAGAGTATCAATGATACACCGAGAAGGAAGCTATGACGTGATGCATCAAGAGGGTAGTAATGATGCCGTATACTGACAGCGTAGTAATTATGCAGAATACGGAGAGCGTAGTAATGATACAGTATACTGACAGCGTTTAATGCTGCAGTACATACATATGGTAACATTCAAGCCATAAACTGAGAAAGAAGCAGAATAAAACAAGTCGTAGATTAGCAGGAAACTTCAAGTGGTAGATTGCAGCATGTGTGGCATATACAGCAGCTTGTGAAAAATAAAGATCAGTTGAAACACATAACACTTCAAAAACATTACTCATTGTGATTGAAACATTTGTTATTGAAAATGAAAGTTGTGTAGATACGAAGACGCTCAAAAAAGTTCCTTCCTTTAAGTGCCGTGCTGCCCTGCTCATGTATAGCTCCATCTATGCAGGCACACCTGCCAAATCTCCTAAAGTGCGTACTACTGGAAAATATGAAGTGAAGCACAACATACACACAAATTGAGTACGACACAGCTTATCGACGCAAGACAACTTGAACATGACGAAAGTTATAGAGGCTTAAGAGAGACGCAATTGATTGAGGCGAGACATGACCTATCAGCCTCCAAGAAGAGAGTTCTGAGTCAATATACTAGTGATACTAGTGATGCAAACTCACCCCAGCAGTCGAGTGGTGTTCATCCCCGCTTGTAATACGGCATAACCCAGTTTCCATTCCCGTAGCCGCATAGGTCTGTTTCTGCCTGATCATCGGTGGACGAGAAACATGTCCAGCATGCTGTGACGCTAGACGCCTGGAGTTAGACTAGACCTTCATACAGCACATCAAAACACCCCACAAGCCTGTACTTCATCTTGCAGAATAGAAGACAGGAATAGTTGCTTGTAGCATCATCGCTACTCTTGAGATGCTGGCATTATAATTTGAAAATCCAATATATCTGGGCCGTACACTTGATTCTTAATAAAATTGATTTGTTTACGTCGTCTTTTTTGCTCCCAGAGTACTGACACGCTTATATTTTTACTTCCAGTGCAACACTATAATTCAGACCATCTCATAATATCAAATATTAGTATTGTACAAAATTGGCTTTACATTTATTACTTGAGAGTATCACGACGCAAATACTCGAGTAATTTTTTCCACGTATGCGTAAAGAGCTCAAATTATTTTCTAATATACAAGTATTCTCTCCTATTCTATCAACTAATTTCTTAGTACATTAAACGTTCATCCACATAATATTCCCTCGTATCCAGATACACCTTCCTAAATTTCCTGCTATCATTTATATAACTTCCTAAATTCATACATTTATTGATTATTTATAGGTGTATAGAATACCAATTCCATTCGTAGGATAGATTTATGTTTGATTCATGCATGTCATAACAAAAAGAGCATCCATCTTATGCATGCAATTGGTAGCCTAGATACCAATAAATTATAATAAAATCTCGGTCCACTATTCGTACGGTAACTGTGTACATTTTCCCCTAATGTCCTGGTAAATAACCAAAATTTACCTGAAAATCGCTATGAACAAAGTTTGTGAAAACTCCCGAAACAGTTCCAATAAACTTACACAAAAAACTCAAGGAAAATACCAGACTGAACAATTCCCTGACATCACGCCTTTCATTACTTCAGGAAAATTGCAGCACACGCACAGTATATATACAAAAATTTACACAAAGTAAAATGAATGAAAGCACGAACAATACGAGTACTACTACAAAGTTCAAAAATAATCTATATTGAGGTGATACCATAAATTTAACTTTACATGCTACTTCCGCTTGAAATCAAAAAGCGTGTTTCTCTAGGAACTATAATACAGTCTCGGATCAATGCTACATAAATGTACATGTCCAAGTGATCGTCCACAAGCACATCTAAGTGAAGACTAAGAAGCAGTGTTTCCGGACCCTCGATGCTACATCAAAAAGATCCGACAATATGAACATAACTTTAAAGTAATTGAAAAATCAGTTAGAAAAAGTTGCTGAAGATTCAGTTCGCAAAAAGTAACTTAAACTTACAACAAGAATATTCGAAACTAGATTCAGTAAGTTTTAGGACTTAATGCGTAGGTAATGAAAGAAAATGAGTTCATGGAAATATTCTAGAGGGAATGCGAAAACTTGTTAAAATTCGAATGTTGTATAAATTTTAGATGTCCTTTCTGGAATTGACGAAATTCGAATCTGAACAAATAATTTTTCGTAAAAAATTGAAAATCAAAGAAAGGCAGTGAAAGAACCTGCAAATTGTGGAATTGAAAAGCAAAGACAGTATTTAAGTTTCGAATGTAAGGTTAAGATATTAAAATTCTATAGACGCTTTAAAATACACAAACACAATTTTATAACATGGTGATCATACGAGTATTTGAGTCTAGGAACGATAAAATATCTGTCTGGGTCACACAAATTGTAAAAAAATACAATGAGAATAAAAAAGTTGACACTTCAATAGAAAGCCATTCATATCCGAAAGAAAATGAGTTACTGGTCGTATTAATTTTAATAGCACCAGGTTTCACGCAAGCAGAATGTATTGACAAAATGAATTGGGTCAAGATAAACAAAAATTGACATACTCCAGAACGTGCACATTCACCAGCCAGCACCCGGACGACTAACATTTTGAATTTTATGACAAATAGAAAGCACAGTTTTGCGACGCTCGATGTAGTGAACTCTCGCCTTCTGCAGCCAACTGGTAGTAGGTATTTCTCAACATACCGTTAATCTTATTGCCAATGATGCACCGTGTTTTCACCTTTCTTGTAAGCCTCCAATTCCCATTCACAAAGCCTTTACATTTTCTTTTTATTCTCCTAAACGTTAATACACTGTTGATAAATGGTTACTTACCTACTCTATTTTTCAACAGGATTGTTAGAAAATTAGCTGTACAAAATGTGGAAGTAAAATGCAACATCTTTTCGTAGAATTTGTGATGGTATTTTATCTCTCTGGCTTTGGAGTAAAAATGTTATTACAAGTTTACTTACCTGTTTTTACGGTACATTAGAGAGATAATATTTTCTTTCTTGTACAGGGTAGCCCAAAAAGATGTATACACTGTTTTGAATGTTTGTTACTCTTTCGTTAACGTAGGTATAAAATCTTATTGGTATAAATTTCTTCGGAATTAAATTTCCTATTCAGTTGTGAAATATTATTTTGATACAGATTTTAGTTGTTGAACTAATTTGACCCTTGTACGGAGAAACAGAAATATTCCTTCTACAATAAAAAATAGTTTAAACCTATCTGTAAATATGGCTTAAAAAGTGAAAATGAACATTTATAGTAAGAAATTAATAACTAAAACAAATAACAACAAACACTTCATTTTGCATCATCTTCTACCTATTAAAAATGTCCACCATTTTTTCTAAGCAATGTTAACATCTTTCTCTCATTTTCTTCATCACTCTTCTAATAAGTTCAGGATTTTTTTTAGCGCATTAATGTGATGAGTAATCCTATCTCTCATATCTTCTAAGTCTCTTGGAGGTGTTGCTAATACCAAGTTCTTCAAATAGCCCCAAAGAAAAAAGTCACACGGTGTGAGATCGGGAGAACGTGGTGGCCATTCGATTGCGTGACCAATCGAAATCACGCATTCTCGAAAAATTTCTCGTAAGAAATTTTGAATTATAATTCTTCTATGCCACGAAGCGTCATCTTGATCATACACGATTAAACCTGTTCCTGTAGGCATCTCTTAGTTATGGGACGATTTCGTCCGTGAGGAGATCCAAGTAGTTTTCCCCAGTCATGTTACCTTCAAAGGACATGATTTAAACTTGCTGTTCTTCCGATCTCACACAGTGTGACTTTTTTTGGGTCTATTTAAAGAACATTTTATTCGCAACATAAGAGATTTGGAAGATATGAGAGATAGGATTACTTATTACACGTTAATGGGTTCAAGGGAAATCCTAAACTTATTAGAAGAGTGATGAAGAAAATGAGAGAAAGATGTCGACATTGCTTAGAAAAAATGGTGGACATTTTTAATAGGTAGACAATGATGAAAAAATGAAGTATTTGTTATTAATTGTTTTAGTTCTTAATTTCTAACTATAAATGTTTATTTTCACTTTTTAAGCCATATTTACAGATGGGTTTGAACTTTTTTTTCTTTGTAAAAAAAATATTTCTGTTTCTCCGCGCAAGGGTTAAATTGGTTGTCTCCGCTGTGATGCATATTGTACAATAACTAAAATCTGGTCAAAATATTTCACAGTTGAATATGAAATTTAATTCCGAAGAAATTGATAGTAATAAGATTTTTGTACTTACGTTAATGAAAGAGTAATAAACATTCGAAACAGTGTATACATTTTTTGGGCCACCCTGTATACATACATAACTTTGGGATATTGTATTGTAGTACAATGCTTAAAGTTTAACCAAAACTTACTTGCACCACCTTCAGAAATAATGTTAATGTTTTCTGAGAAGCGATGAATACCCATAACAGATTATTACTAGATTAAACAGTCCATTTTTTAGTTAGTATCAATATGTTTCATTAATATTCGCAAATACGATTACCGGTGTTCCTGCCAATGTTTGACAGGAATTTACAACATTACTGAACATCGCAAACTCCGAACATTGTACGACAACGTGCAGTACGGCAAAGACACGTTACAACATCCGTCAGGCGTAACAGTTTGGTAACGACACTCAACATATCACATTCATCTTTACACATTACTGTATTCACTGAAACACGTATCATTAAAGCAGGAAGAACTCATTCAAGCCAACACATTAAGTTCTTAAAGTATGTATTTTGAGACGCATTATTCACCAACTTGTTCACCAAACACTTGATGTAAGTCAACACACAGTACGTAAACCCAATACATACCTTCACAGAAAATTATCATTTTTTTCTCATAGTTGTCAATTAAGTCACTGCATTGCCTGATAATTATTATAAAAAACAGAAATAATTATTTCTAAAAAAGCCTTGATTTACCTCCATAGGCTTCCTTCCTTACCCCATAGACCCTTGCCTTATTCTATAGACTCTATAGTTTATGCCACCGACTCCTTATTTTCACCCATACCCTTATTGTTTTACCCCATACGCTTATAGTTTTACCCAATTGACTTCCTCTTTACCTTTATCCTTTAACAGATCTACTCATTTTAACTCCTTACCTTTTCCTAAAGATTTCATACTTTACTCTTATGTAGACTCTTTACTTTACTCTAAAGTCTTTGCAACAATCCACTAATTCTTTGCATTACGCCCTGGACATCCTCATATTACTTATAAAATTATTGATTTACTAGAGGAACTCTCTTTAATTTTCTTAAAAATTTTTTACATGGTCTAGAAAATCATTACATCAGCCAATGTTCATTACTTTTTTCTCCTACAGTCATACTTAATATCATTACAGGTTTCATCGCCTCGGGCTCAAAATTGTATTCCAATACCAATCCTTTTTAAGGGCCGTAAACATCACTTGGTGCTCATAACCAGAGTTCTTACTAAAACTAGGCGCTGGTCAAGCATGGCTGATCTCAGTCACCAGAGATACTCTAAACTTTACACAAGAGATCGTAGCTTCACCCGAGTCCCATGGCGATGATGGAGTTCTGGACGCCATTGGAGTCAGTGTCACAGCGGCGCTGTACATCTCGGAGACTCCCCTGTAGATCAACATATTTCTAGATAAAGCGGTGTGAAACTAGAATAATAAAATAAATATATTTGAATGAAATTGTCTCTTATGTGGTAGGAAATGGTAAAGCCATACAAAAATAGATCAATATCAGTAGACAACATTAAGTTCACGTTTTTAGTGATGACGTATTGAACGAACTTCAGTTCAACCTCCTCGCTAGATGGAAATTGGCGCTGGTCTTAAATGAATGATTAGGTCTTACAAATATTCAGAGGGTAACGCTGCACAGCGCAAGGTAGGCATGCTGAACATCATATTGAAATGAGAACGTCGTTACCAGACATCAATTACCTCGGTCAAATGACCAACCAACGGGCGGCCATGTCAGTAGGAAAACAAGCGGGACATGTTGATTTCTGTCCATCTTCAGTCCTTTGGGGGATGGACTGAGGAATGAACAGAGGAAAGGATAGATGGAATAGACAAAATAAATGATATGTGAAATGGGCAGAGGAAACGATAGGGGGAATGTACAGAGGAAAGATAGGTGGAATGAACAAAGGAAAGAATACACTGGTGTGTGACAACACGGATAGCTAAACACAATTGTACCAAACTGAGTGACAGACAGCTAGATGAAACAGACACATATGAGCAAATGAATACACGCACAAACTTATGGACAGCTGCATGGATCAGACAGACAAATATCTGACCTGTGGACAGGAGGGGGCAGCGCGGACGGGACGGGTGGTGCGGCGGGGGCGGGAATACGGTTCACGGCTTGGCAGAATACTGGCAGCGGAAGGCAAAGTATTTAACACAAAAAGGTTATGCATTCTGAACTTGAATAAACATTACATATTTTTCGGTAATTCTACAGAAAAAATAAACTTTTAGCTTGAAATTTTTTCAGTTTGTGCTCAATTTTCTATGTAACTAAGTTCTTTGTAACAAAATTTGCAACCTGGAAATTATTAGTTATAGGCTGTTACTTTTTCTATTTTGTACTCAGAACAGACGATTTTAGGCGCGTTTTTTCCATGGATTAACTTTTGCCCGGACGATTCATATTTTGCATATGTTTGCATCATCAATCGCAGCTCTCATCAAGATATTTTTGCACTCACTGTTAGTGTTTCAATTTAAAATCTACGTTATTATCAGGAGCTTACGTTTCAATCAAGAGCTTATATTTCCATCAAGAGCTTACGTTTCCATCAAAAACTTACGTTGCGATCATGAGCTTACATTTCCGTTAAGAGCTCACATTTTCATCAAGAGCTCATGCTTTCATGAAGAGCTTACGCTTTCATAATGAGCATACGCTTTCATCAAAAACTTACGTCTCCCTGCATTTCTGGTTGATATCCCTCGCTGCACCAGCTCTACACACTGTCAGGGCGGACTCGAAGACGTTACTCGGAGACGCATGTAGGAGAGGCGACCTTTTTCTTCTTCTCGGTCTGTTATCCCTTGAGGGCAAAGTTGGAGGGAATGAGAAGTTTGTAGGTCCTTTCTTTTCAGTAGAGGGTTCTACACTGAAAGACGCAGTAGGAGGGAACGAAGGGCGCCTCTCGCTCCCTCTGTCAATAGCGGGATTTACGCTAGAAGTAGGAGAAGATGAAGGGTGGATTTCACTTTTCTGTTCAAAAGCGCGCCGAACAGATGAAGTTGAGGGGTTTCCAAAGTTCCTTCCGTCACGAGGAGGACCTGCGCTGGACAGGATTGGAGGGAACGTAGGGCTTGAACTGTCCCTCCGTCCCTCTGGAAGCTGGCCATGCTGAAGAAGATTGACGGATTGAGAAAAGCCGCTTGCAGACTTGGCCCTGGGAAACTTGAGGGGGTGTTCATGGGGGAACACGTCCCCCCTCTTCGAATGCGGGAAGATTTGGTCTCTGATGACATTCACCCCAGCACTGGAAAGGAATAAAATTAATTTTATTTGAGAGCAAGCAACATAACACAATTACGCAATTTATTTTAGTCCCAGCAACATAATATAATTACAGAATTTATTATAGTGCCAGTAAAAATTTGTCTAGAAGATGCAACAGCTTGTCTAGGACATGTGACTGTTTGTCTAGGACATGTGGCAGTTTGTTTATATGTAGGACGAAATAGTTCGTCAAGAACAGGTGGCAGTTAGCGCTCGAAACAGTTTTTAGGATATACGAGAGCAGCTTTCTAACACATGGAGGAACAAGCTGTAGGCCCAGGGACAGCGTGTCCCAGCTGGTGCCAATGATCGGACTCATCTAGTGACACGGTATAACTATCATACTTCTTCCCTTCCAAACATCAATGCAATTATGTTTATTAACAAGATCAAAGATGGTAGATGAGGCTCATGTAGTATCACGACGAATACTTATGACACGCGTAAATACATAATTGCGTCACCGAGGGTTTATTCCTTGCTGAAGTTACATGAATAAAAAATCACAAATCATGAACTATACCAAAGACAGATTAATTTCATCACAAAAACGAATAGATCAGCCAGAAATGATATACGTTTTACTCATTGATTTTTTTCACCTAAGGCTTATAGGACGAGAATGGTAACAACACTGCGTTTTCACACAGACGTGTCTCAAGAATGGGAAAACAAAGTGCTTTGGTACACGTCCTCAACTCCCAGCATCATTAATGTTCTCTCAGTCAACATTACCACATCGTCCCGAAGGATATCAATCGATATTCTAACCTCCACTGTTAGAAGGAAAAATCAGTCACAGCCACTTAGACCGACTTCAGTCAGCGCTTTCATCACATGTATATATAATATACACTGTTGCGAGTCTCCAAAAATGAAGTCTTAATTGAAGCTGGAATGGAGATCTTCGTACTTTCTCAAAACTCCTCACGAGCACCAAACTAGGTTGTGAGTTTATCGTTTGAGTTCTCAATGATAAAACCAAGATATTTAGAGCAAGGTGAAATGCCTTCACCTCAACCCTACTGAGCTATCCTCATGTTTTCAGTAGAGGCATGGATTCCCCCTGGGTACTACGTCATCTCACTTTAGGCCTTACTCTTCCATTTCTTTCTTCGTTTTTCATAGTGGTGTATTCCCTATGGTCTGCAACTGAACACTACAATTCATTCACACACTGACCCGCCGAAGACGTTGATGGTGACGTTTCCGCTGACGGCGATGTACGGCGGCGAGTGGGCCGTGACGTGGGTGGGCTTCAGACCCCAGTTTGGCAACTGACCATCTTGAAAGATCGTCACTACTGGCTGACCAATGGTCAAAGGCCTCCTGTTGTCATGACCCCCTAAAGGTGGCACAACAGGGACCCCAATAGCAGGAGTTAGCTTATCGGGCCAGTTGGGCTTTCGTTTAGGAGGCAGAGGCAAGGGGGTCACAGGACTATCCTTGGACAAAGGGGCGCCGTACAGGTCACGGAAAAGCTTCGCTGACTCCGAGTCAAGTGTCACGTAGCCCGCGTCTTCAATGGTCTGACAGACCCCCTTGAGACGAGGCAGGTCTAGCGAGAAATACTGGTCTGATCGGCAGATGTGAGGTTGCTGAAATACAAGCACAGTATGTTGGTTTCAGGTCATTCAAAGAATGTGAAGGTTAGTGTAAAGAACTGAAGAATTATGAATATCAGTGAAAATGCCACAATTTCTTTCAGTGCCCCAATGAAGTGGTATTTGAGAAAAATATTATTGATGCAGCTACGAGAATAGAAATACGAAAATAGTGCCAAAAAAGGAGGAAAACTAAAAGTGCAATAATTTAAAATAATTTACCAGTATAATTTTTATCAAATGTAGGAGTTTAGGGTTTTCTACTAAACAGGAAAAGTTGAATACTTAATACATAATGCTATACAAAATGTAATAAATGCAAATGATGTTACCAATATCAGTAAAGGATCAAACGGTAGGTCGAAAATATGAAGCACAGACAAAATATTTCAAAAGGAAGAAAATTCGGATAAGCAATTTATTTTTTTTAAACTTACTCTTAATTGAAGTTCTAACAGCTGAAACTAAAGTAGGCTGATGCTTCTCATATATTGCACTCACAATAGCTTTCATTTGACATAGCTTTACAATCATGCAAAGTAAGCTAACTAATATAATATTTAACTTCAATAGGTTCCAATGCACGGTCGTGTTATGAAGATCAGAGCTGGTGCATATAACCTCCATGCAGGACTTTGTCTATTGCAAAACCTCAGCGAAAATGAGCTTAAAACTTTATTTTAGGAGTGAGCCTCCATTGAGCATAGAAAGTTCCTAAGGACAGTAAAACTCAGCGGCCAATTGAGTGACTAACAAAATATTTTACTAAGAGGCTTGTTCCTACAGTGATCTTTGAAAAGATCAAAATTGTGTAACACCCTGTCAGGTAAATATTCTATACAAGCTGCTTTATAAGCTGGCACTGTGACATCATTTGCAAACTATACCAAATTATAACGATTTACATCTCTAATAGCTCAGGCAAACATCATTCCTATCAAGTGTTGTGAAAAGGTACACCACGCTTCCAACAGCATGCACGCAGAACCTGATAAGCTCCTTAAACGAAATTTCTAGCAGAAAACTTTAAACATGATAAATAGAAAGCCTCATATGGGAATAAACTCGAGCAAGAAACATGGCCACACCGATCCGATCTGGTAGCATTTGCCGTCCGCTAATGCAGGAGCGAAGGGCTGTTCAGTGAAGCGTCGGTTGAGGTTGAGGCCCTTGCAGGGGTCCGGCAGACATTGTGGTGGTCTACTGAACGACGAGAACCAAAATACCTGCACAAAGAAAAGTGATCACATCCTGTACAACACGTCATTGGTATTTATTGCATGCATTACGGTAAGTGGATTCCGTTCCTCAGGGAAGGCTTTTCTCGTTTCAAATACACATAGGTTGGAAAATCCGCAGAATGAACCAAGATGTTAGAATGAATTGTTCCACGTCAAAGTGTTAGTGTTCCGATGCTTGTTTTCTCTATCTTATCGAAATTTTGTTGAATAAGTAAGAGGCAAAATTGGTCTGTGAACATTATGCTATGCAAGTGATCACGTGACCTACTGCAGACGCATCGACGAGGTTCATATGCAAAGAGTATGTACATCCACACACACTAAATTGAACGCACGCCTGGGTATAGATCAAAACAAAGTATACCTTGCAGATATAGTACCAGAATATGAATAAACGATATAACTATCCATACATTAGTAAGATACACCCAACATTTACCTACTCAAGCATACATTGAGAACATGGTGGGTACATGAGTGAGCATAGGAGAACCAGCCATCCACATGAATATGAGTATAAATGCATCTGGCACAGCATTGTGAGTGATGATACACCCGAAAAGTAAATATATATATATATATATGTATTTGAAATATCACCAATAAAATTTGTGACAAAGGAGTAAATAATCGCCAGTGTTGAGTGCAAGTAACATGTTCCTCATGTGTTGAGTCTTACTTATGACTCTTTAAAATTAACAAGTGTGTTGACCATCGTGTTATATGATAACTAAACCACTCCCGCGGAAATTCCACGATTTAGATCTGATTCATTTAAAATTAATATAAAGACCAATCTATTAAAGATTTACGAAGAATTTATGTGATTTAAATGAACACTTCTCATTAATATATACAGAACTCCCATTCTGTATCTTATCTACCGATAACATGGCCCAGAGAGTACCCGTTGAAGATCCTTAGTTTGAAAATGATAAATGTAAGGAACTATGAAATAAAATATAGTTTTTAGTTATACCAGTGGTACTATCAAAATCTGAATATTTTTCATGAATATATGCAGAACTTCCATTCTGTATCGTATCTACCGATAACATCGCCGTGAAATAACAGGAAAAATGGAGTATTTTATTGTGATCCGGCACATTTAGTGTCTACAATACAATTCTTATAATACATGCATACCCGTTCTGATTTCAGTTCAATAATTTTTCTTCAGTAACAGATATTAAGTAATGGGACACACACACAGACAAAGAGAGACAGAGAGAGATCGAGATCGAGAGAGAGAGAGAGATGGAGATACATTGTCCATTATGTACGTAGATGTAGATTTTAGAACGTTAACATTTACGAATTTCAGAGTAATAATATTTATGTTTTTTAGAGTGCTAATATTCATGTTTTTTAGTGCGTCATCATTTACGAGTTTGCGTTCGGTGTATTAATATGAGCACGTCTGAGTGAGCTAATATTGAAGCACTTTCACGCACTTTTCTGGGCTGAAATGACGCACAAATTTGCCCGCTGTGTCTGTTACCTTGCCCGGCGGACAATCCGGTATCTCGGTCAGCAGCGGCTGACACTCTTCGTCGTCGTCGTCATCATCGTCTTCTTTCTCGTAGAAACCGTCCTCACACCCACACACCGGGGTGCCGAAGCCGGACGAGAACAGCTGACGGCCAGCTGTGAGTACGTCGTAAGCCGTCAAAAATAGGTGATAGACAGTAGTAAAATTGGCGTTATAAAAAAAGTGTCACATTTTTTTGCCCTTGGTAAATATATCGAATTAACCCTTTCGGTCCCGATGGCATCTCTGATAGCCCCAGTCATTTTTCGCATATTAAGATGCAGAGCAACACGTGTGTCTGTGTAAACGCTGGTAGGGCAGTGCAAGCTACAGTTTGATCAGGACAATGCAGTGACCTTAAAACATCACAAAGCATCTTTTTTAAAATTTGATCTTAAATATGTTGAAAAGGTTCTGATATTTGCATCATGGTACCGAAAGGGTTAAATGTAAAAATTGAACAATGGGGAAAACTGAAGGAAGAGTATTGTGTAAGTAAAACTTGAGAATAATAAAGGCTGCATGCGCGTTACCCCCACAAGGGCTAGACCACTCACCAGGACAAAGGCCGATCTCGTGAGGGTCGTGGCACAGCTGATCACTGAAGAGGAACACGCGGTCGGGGGAACAGAGACGGGGCCCGCAGAATCCCTGGTACACAATACATCTTTATAACGACTCTCATTTAACATCGTCCTGTTATTTACTACGAGTTCTAAATGTGTATCTCTATTATAATAGTAATTTGTAATTACCATTAAACTTAAGGAACTATGCTACTAGAGTTCTACTTTTCATCGTCGTGATGTCTGTAATTTATAATATTCTGATTATTTATTTGTTCTTAAATTGCTGTTCACCTTTCACATTTATAGCACCTACAGTTATGTTATGTATTTGTTATTGAAGTATCTATTTTTTACTGCCGTTTTCCTAGCTTCAGTAAGCTATTGGAAGCGCACTTTGTTGAAAGTGCCAACCACTGTGAATTACTGAATCTGTTGCTCCAATTGTAATGCTGAACCCCAAACGTGACCTAAATACATGCAAAAAATCACGGTTAAATCCAATAATAATTAAACTAAAGCAATAGATTTTCAAACGATCCATACATAATAACAAAAATCATTATTTCATTACGAGTAATTAATTGGCTGAAATAAAAATCCCGCCTCAACTCATTAAAATTTTAACAAATCTTAAAAACGAGCTTGATTTCAACCCTTTCAAACGCATAAATACTACCTCAATAACGAGTAACATATGGCCGTTGATGAGAAAGTTTTAATCATAGGAAGGAAGGATGATTGGAGCTTATATATAGTGGATTAAATTGAAGTGTACTGAATTTCATCCCAAGTATCTACAAAGGTTAGAAAAATGATTATAATTCATAAGATTAATAAACACTTGAAACACGTGAATTTCACACACTACTTATGCTTACTGAATAATGCATTTAAAGAAGCCGCACCCTTAACGTCATGTTGTTCATTGTCTGCGAGAAATATGTTGCTCTAAATACACTATTCATTATGAAATTGTTATTATGCCGATACATAAGAGAAATAATTTATTTCAGGCATACAGTTGAGTTAATACGCCTTTAATGGACGAAATACATGGGCACTCAAAGTTATATAAGTGATCCACTGAGCTAGCATGTCTAAGTGATGTCGAATATTACCTTCTTGGAGACAGGGTCCATTAAAACGATCTCTGTCTCCTCGCACGGACCCCGACTCAACACCTCGTAGCAGTCGTCGTCATCGTCGTCGTCTTCATCACCAGGATTAACGTTACTGTTATCGTCGTTTTCATTGTCGTCTTCATCAACCATCACTTCGTTACGAGGGCACCCGTCCTTCTTAGCCTCGTCTTGGCCTAAGAAGAAACAAAACGAAGAATCAGCCATCCTAACTCTAAAACACTCCTGGATTTTTTTCAGTACAGTCGGTACGACACTTTCCGAGAGGACAAAATTATAGTATTTATAGTGAGGTAGAACTTTCACAAAGACGCCAAGTAAAGAGTTTCTACTGTTGACGAGCGGTTTGCGACCGTTGCTTGAGCTGCACGGTTTCTGGTTCGAACCTCTATAAAGTACTTGAATTTTTCCTGCTTGTGACTCAATAAACCAGGGACTTAATGACAAACTGATTATTCACTCAAAATTTCTGCTCATCTCTACGCTCCCCAATGATCCTCTACAGCAAGTAACTACACACAAAGATGGGAATAATCGTTGGGAACATCATCACTAGTCTTAGATGTTAGCATTAAGAATTGAAAATCCAATGTAAATGTATTGTGTACTTGATTGGAAATAAAACTCTTTTAAGAATGAAGGGTTTTTAGGATCCAAACCTTGAGAGCATAATGGTTTAGGGGTCTCTGACAGAAAGACATTGAGGCCACGCTTACGTTCGTTCTTCTTGATACAACAGAAGTTGAGTTGCATCTTCATTTTAATTTCAATTTAGATCGTGCACCTTACTTTCACTTTTAGACATCTTTTAAGCTTCCCAAAGACAGACAATGTAGCAATATATGCACAGTTAAATGAATAAATACTAACCAGCATAGAAAGATCTGATGACAGGTATAGGTACGTCCAGTAAGGCCTGACGTTTCACTCTCCGCAAGAAACTGCTGTTACGAATATCAAGAGCCGGAGGCACCGGAGGGCGAAATTTCTTCGCGGTACGCACTTCCACATCGTCTACGTATTCCGGTTCCGGTAAGACATTTCTTACAAGAACATTAGGGTCTTCTGTTATTCCTGTGTCAGTCTCATCAACGTAGTCTGGATCGGGAAGCACTTTTTTGATGAGTGCGTCTATCTCTTGGTCAGTCATGTAGTTACTCAATTCCGTATCTTTGAGGTTGCTGTCAAGAGGCAAAGACAAATTTTTCATCATTTCAGTAACCTGATGACGTTTCTCTTCGCCACTTTTGCCTTGAGGAAACACAATACTAGGATTTGCCAGCAATGACAAAATTCCAGTGATTGAGATTTGGTCTTTGGTAACAGGGATGATCAACTTATGATCAGCATCGTAGTTTGAGTTGTAAATGAGGTGGTTGGTTTGGAAATCTTGCAGAGCTTTCTCGAAGGCGTCGAACCAATCTGTGAACGGGTCGTCGAGTTGTTCTAGTTCTTCCACTTCCAAGATGATGGTCGTAGGCTGCGGTAAAATAACAAAAATGCTTTTAAAAATGATAAATTTCTAGTGCTTTTTCGCAATACAACCAGAGAGTCATTTATAGAAGAACAATAAAAAAGATGTTTGGAATTTTGATGCTGAAAATGGCAGAGTTTTCATTAAATGATACGTAAACGTCGACTGTAACGTGAACCACAGGTAGCATCATGTATAGTGATTCGAACGTTCCAAACGCACAAAATTGAAAATATTCCAAAAAGATAACCCGGCGCATTTCATTTTACTTATAATACATAGAATGCACTACAAATTCAACTTAATTCTTAAAGTCGCTCAAAACTCCCACACAAAGTAGCAGCTATAAATCAGTGATGAATACATTGCACTAATATCTAGCATACATCGAAACACAGGGCAACCTCAAGTCAGTTGCGGTACAGCACGGTAGAATCCTGTACGGATCACTGCCCAGAAATCACTCTTAGTGAAACCTATACGACACTTTCGCTTGTTTTTTACACGAGTTTCTCTTTCAGCTGAACCTAGTAAATTCTAGGCGCGGTGTCCTGGTACGTTTTCAGTACCTGTAAAGTATTTCTGTACGCTCTCTACAGTTCACAGGCACTCCAACACACAGTATTCTTTGCACGGGTTACGAGTAAGTTTTATCAGTATTTTTTCAATCCAGTTTATTTGAACTGAACATTATTCTCAGTCCAGTTTAAAAGTACTTCTTCATGCATCCAGTAATTTCGTTACCTGTTCTTTATAAAAAGATTGAACAAAGTGAAATATTTACTAATATGCGATAATTATTACTGTATTACAACATGATTCAACCGTTGTGAAAGAAATCAAAGGCTATGGTGATTCATTGTGGGAAATTTAGTTTCTAAAAACTAAAAACAGTAACGAAAAATGTTCAGACTTCCCTGGTGTTCTCGTGGTCAGGCTATCATGCTTGATGACAGTGGAGGCTCTAGGCAATTACTCACCATCTTGTAGTGATCACCCTTATAATCACTCTTCAGTCCCAACCCTCAGACATCTCTTATCTCCGAGCAGACATTGAATATCTCTATGTAGTGTCTTACTCGGAGTGAGCGCCTGTGGGAGCAAAGGACAGTCGAGGAACCCAATTGGAGAAAAGGCAATTAAAGGCAGGATGAGTTTAATACTTTGTACTTGGGCATTTGAATATTATATTAGTTGTTGTTTCTTATTTCTTCGTTGCACACGTCTCGTGGTCGAGTACTGGCGTACGGATATCTTGCTGGCAGGGCGCCGGGACGTATAAAGTTAGAGCGCGGGGCGAGTTGTGCGTTGGTTGTTTGAGCCCCATCCTGTCCGCTAACAGGATGGCTGGTTTCTGCTTTCTTTGCTCTGCTGTTGGTTGTAAGTCGAGTTCTTCAGGTGATGAGAGTTCTTGGTGGAAATGTTGACTTTGAAAGTGCTTGGTAGAGAGTGCGTGACGCAGAGCGTTGCAGCCTCGTTATTATAGGGCGGTTAGCTGGGCACTGCTCTGAGCGTGACCGCTCATTGGTTAATGTCGTGCTTCTGGTTTCAGAACCTAGCCTCGTCGCTGGATTCACTTCTTCTGTCCTGTTTGCTTATTGGTCGATGAACATAGCCTCGCCGCGGTACTCGTTTGTAGGTAAGCCATGCGATTCACTACAATCTATTCAAAGGTCGAAATCAACTTCTATAATACCATATCAATTTTTATCTTTCTTACCAAGTCCCTTGGCACTCTTTCTGTCAATATAAAATCACAGTAAACTAAATTATTGAATACTATGTAAAATTTCCATCACTGTAACTTGTAAGCTACTTCGATAGGGTTCTTCTAGTACAAGCTTCATAGAAAAAATTCTATAGGTTACTCACGATTTCTCTTTCAAGCACACCGGTGAGGACGAGGGCACACTCGCCGACTTGCAGCAAGGACAAGATGAGCCCCACTATGCTCACCCCCACCATAGACCAGTGGATCATGGCGCCGATGGGGGCCCGGGGGTCGTCGCAGGTAATGTCAGTGCTGATTGCAATCTCGCTGTCGTCTGGGTCAAACTGTTCCAATATACCAAAACGGTTCAACTTTCGGAGAAATATCATCCGTCTACAGTCAAAAAACAATTGTACAATTATAAAATTACAAATCAGGTAAAAACTAGCTAGGGCAGTAAGGTTAATCTCAAATTTCCGAACCAGTGGGGAAATTCACATTAAGCAAGCAGTAAATAATTACTGTATAACAAAAGACTAGGTGAAGCAGTAAAAAAGACGAGTGATGAATTAAAGCTTCAGTAAATTTTATACAAACTGAAATGATATTCCTCGTTCAATGAGATCATTGTTTAAAAGATAGAGAAACTTCGGCAGCAATGAAGGGCTTCAAGCCCGCGAAGAATCTAAATTAACAAAGCCAGTAGAAGTGCTACCGAAGAAGTCAACTGAGAAGGGGCAGAAAAATACGGCGCACTATCACAGACCGAGGCTAACAGAATTCGATGACGGAGTGTGAAGTACATACACATAATAAAGTGGGCATATTTTTATTTTTCCTGTTCGAGGAGCCACATTTTGAGTGTGAAAGAAAATGTGCGTGCTTATTGAGAATTGAAAAGTTTAAAGTTGCAGAGTTTCCTACAAACTAAAATATGAAATTAGAATGAATCAGCAGGAAGCGAAGGAAGTTAAAATCCTGTTGGATGTAACAAAGCAGGATGTAAATCGTAATGTTGTGTATAATTAACGACGTGTTTATAATAAGAAAGAACATATTTCGGGGCAGGGGATGAGGGAGGAAATTACAAAGTCGAATTGAGATAAATAAATGAGATAAATATGTTATTGAGGACATGACAGTTGAGGTTGTGTTGCAATTTACAATCGCGTAAAAGGAAGCAAAGTGAGAAGTTGACTTGTTTTGGGGCGAGGCAGCGACGTGCCCTGCCTCAGAATGAGTCCGGGGCAGCAGGGGAAAGTGCGAGACAATGAAAGCGTAAGGGAAAATCCGGACTCCGTTTGTACGACGGGTTTTACAGCAACAGTGAACTTTAACTCACTGCAACAGCCATAAAGAAGAAAAGGAAAAAAGAGGCTTTATTTCCAACCAAGTATACGGTACATTTACATTCAGGTTTTTAACATTTAATGATAATATCTTGAGACTAGTGATGCTGCCATCGACTGTTCCCGTCTTGTAATTATCAGCTGAGACTCGACAACGATAGAAACAAAAATTAGACTTTTTTTCCCGCTCTATTTTGAAGCTCTGATTTTTGTGTTGACTTTAATATTAAAATACTTTGCGATCCTGAAAAATTTAGGACAAATTTGTGTGAATGAGTGCATAAAGTTAGAACACAAACAATCTCACTACAATGCAGAACGAAAACGAACACCTCAGGTTCGTGTGCAAGACGGCACCAGAATGATCTTGTATTGCAGCCCTCGCCATCATCTGCGTCGGTTTCTTTTACTTTTCCTTGTTTTGTAGACGCAGGATATGCGGGAATTCCTTTCACTTCATAATACCGCGAACTAACAACTTTACTCCTGCATTCGTAGATGGAGCTCAGAAATTAATGCACTGAAAGGCTGTGATGAAAGTCAGTAATGAAAGTCAGTAGTGAAAGGCAGTAATAGAAGACAGTAATGAGCACCACGGGCACACAGGTCCTAAGTTTCTTAGGTTATGAATAAATAACACATTGTTATTGCTTCTGAAAGCACGAAACGGTTTCCATGGATAATCATATTTCAAAGTGACACACACACCAGGTATATGTATACTTATAGGCTCCTCTGAACGTATCAAGGGCTTTACTCTTAGGTTATGCATCCTTGATTTCTTCAATAATTTGATATATCAACTATGAAGGGTTTCTTGAATATAACATAGTAGATGAAACTCAACATTTTCGAATTTATAAAGAACAGAAACTGGACAAATAGATCAAGGTTAATCACAAACGTCTATACAACGCTACTTTGTATGGTTGAATAAATTGAGTTAAATAAAGAAATTCCAGTTACATAAAAAGGGAGTTGTTAACATACAAATAAATTCCTCAATTCTCTACATGTCTCACCGCGGCAACAGCTCCTGCATTCTACCAACAACTACCTTCAACTGGGAAACATTTTTATTCGTGAATAAAGCTTTTGAAGAGTAGAATTCAAGCTTGAAGAGAATAGAACTTTAACACGTTGAATGCGATTGTCTAGCCGGTGCAAATCTTTACTTTGTACACACAGTCACTAGAAAGCTTTGAAAAAATTACAGAACCTAACCTGAGTGACCCACCGGTGGGTCGTATCGCACTTAACGTGTTAATAAAGCAATTCGAAAAACTTTAGATCCACACCAAAAAACTAAGAAGGAAGCTGCCTTTTATTATACTCACGATAACGCTCCAGCTCATTCTCCCTGAATCAAGTCTATTTTAATCCATTTTTTACGGAGAATGATTCTGCAGTCATATCGTCATATTATCGTCTAATATTTCCAGGAGTCTCTGTTCACCTTTTTGATTTTCTAAAGCTGAAATTTTTGAAAATAAATTTAAGTCTTTGGAAATAAAACGTAAAATTTTTACTTGAATTCAAGGGGAATTCCTTTCGGTATGGAAGGGTGCCAGATTTGAACATATCCTCCCCGTGCTGAGTTAGATTTTACATAATTAAAACTATAATTAAACATAAAAACTATAATAAGATTATAGATTATAATTAAACTATAACAAAAATAATTTTGTTAGTCTAGAATAAGAAATAAATTATTCAAATTTTTTAAAATTTTCCTTATTCATTCTCGCATACCCTAAAATGTGTATTGTACACTCATAACACATTAGCTCAGGAAACGTAATACAATATACGATACTAAGCACACTGATAAGCCTTAGACACCATAATCTAACATTAAGCTTAAATCTATTTCATATTTCTCCGCAATATACACAACATAAGCTCGTTGTACGTCAGGTCATACGACATGACGTCAGGTGAACATACGACATGACGTCAGGTGAGAAGACGATATGACGTCAGGTGAACATACGACATGACGTCAGGTGAACATACGACATGACGTCAGGTGAGAAGACGACATGACGTCAGGTGAACATACGACATGACGTCAGGTGAGAAGACGACATAACGTCAGGTGAACATACGACATGACGTCAGGTGAACATACGACATGACGTCAGGTGAACATATGACATAACTTCAGGTGAGTATCGGACGTAAAGTGAGGTATACTCACTGGCAGGGGACAGCACATCCACGGGATGAGTTGGCAGTTCAAGGGCAGGACACTGAGGACAATGACCCACTTGATGGACTCTCCTATGTCCCGCTCACAGGGCAGGTTCACGAACGGTATATAGCCTGCGCAGGTATATCAAGGCAAGGTTAACAGAGGCCAAGTCGTGTGTTCCTTTGTAGGAAATTACTCAGTTTTGTTATGGGTACGTGAGAGAACAGGGGAATGATGTGAGAAGAACTTGAATATCCCGAGGGATCGAAAGCGGCGGCTAAAAGTATGACAATAATTGACATTCGGTGTGGCTTGACGTCGGCCGTTGTACGGTTTAGGCACGTTATTGGAAGAAAACTATCTTACCTATAGTGACTAGAAAGAAATTGGTGTCGAACGATAAATTTAGTGCAAATTAAATCTGTATATGTAGAAAATAATCCCTTGTATAAAACACGGAAACTATGTGGTTTCCAACAGCCCGGTTAGGTTAGAATCAATTCATTTTGTATACAACTATGTTTTTTTCATGCGAATGAAAGTATCTCATGAGTCATTGGTCAGGTCTAAATTGAACAAGTCTTTCGTTCGAGCTAAGAATTTCTTGTCCATTTATATCCTGATAAAACATCTGAAGTCGTTCCGCGTTTAAACCATGTATTAGTATTCTACACGAGCAGAAATTTCTAGTGATACAAACTAACATTCGCCACAAAAATGAGAAGCAAACGATGCTTACCTCCCAGAGGGGGTATAGCCAGAGGTCGAGGCATGTCGACAGCGTCATGGAATTACACCATAATTTCTACTAATTTTACATGTGCATATTGTATTAATGAGCATGTATTTTGCACATACTGGCACTAGGCTGCGTGCTACTAGACAAAGAATGTTGTTGAGGACTGAATGCTTCACGATCGGCACATGTAAGATCCTTTAGCGATCACGCTCTTAGTTTTCAAACGTAATTTGTAGGGACACCATTTGATCACTGTGATTAAGATGGAATATCGTACTCTAACTGTACAAAAATGTTTCTAATCTCACTTTCATTGTCTTGTTTCAGTCACTATCAGTCTAATGGTATTTATTTTTATGAACCTTATTAGTTACAACGTTCTCGTCTAATTTGCAATTCAAATTAAAATCCGCTCATTGAAAATATTACACGTCATTTAAAAGTTCTTAATACAGTCTCAATTTACAAAACTAACAAACTACTTTAAATTCTTAGCAAAATAGTAATTTGTTGGACTTAATCCATTTACAAAATACACTGAATGCTAACACAGTCATGGCTATTCCTATCTCTGGTTCCAGTCATCGACTGTCAGTAAAATTTTCATCCAACAGTTTTCCATGGTTACACAAGTTTTTGTAGTAGTTTCTCGCCAGGTTACCATACATTTCCACCATTACAACAATCTTAAAGGTCACTGCACTTCATTGAACTCAAATTGAGGCTTTATGTCAGTCACAAAACAAGTCATCTCGACTTGCAAAGTTAAATACATTTTGAATGAGCGTCTTCAATGTGTGCTGCATTCACTCTACCCCATGACTGCAAGTCTCGGGTAGATGTGATCGATCTCATGAAGGTTCTGTCGTTTGTTCAACTGTCAAGATGTAGTAAATGTTCTTTTTTCAATTTGTAAAAAACATAAAATCTTGAAATAGTTAACTCTATTCATGAATGTTAGAAGTAAAACGTTCTATTTAAATGTGTTTGAGATCAAGATTGTCTTTTAAATGTTCACCTTACTCTTCTTGGAATAAATAAATGACATAACATTGGGTACATCCTCTTGAAACTGAAATAAATGGGCATTCTGAGTGAGTATCATGGTCAGTAGCCTCTCAGGCTAATTTTTTCGTTTGTACACCGAAATCTTAGAACGAATATTATTATTTTATTATTATTTTCTTGAGCGAATAACACAAGTTTGAGTCTCAGATCAGACTAAAAGTAGTCAGTCGTTCTTTGAAAACTTCCAAAGCAAGGAACAATATTTTGTGTTTGAAGTACAGTCTTGATTCTGGTTCAGTAGAGTTGAGTCTTCTGGAAGCACTTGCAGAATCGTTATGCATTAGGCCGAGTCTACAAACTTGTACACTTCATGGGTGTTGACATGAGTTATCTGGTACATTAGGCTTCGTAATTTCATCCGTCGTTATTCACGCTCGTCACTGAGTCTGTCCGTAAGCAAAGCAGTCTGTAAGGACAAAAATAAGTAATGTCAGTAAAAAATAAGCAATCAAGGAAATATACAGAATGTTTTGAGAAATCATAAAAAAGAACGATGGACAAAACTTTCATGTCATACAAAAGCTTTTGCTGGTGCATGATGGAGATGGTGCGACAACAACATGACGTAGCTGGAAACCCAAATAACGGGATTACAGCGTCGTAGCACAATTCTGCACACACCAGCTTCGTGAAAGCCCATCCAGAAAACTTTTTCATGACTCCGGTTTTTCCAAGGGAGAAAGAGACAGGAGAAGAGAATGTGTAGGATGTCAGTGCTCAGTGCCTTAAGTCGAGAGAGGAAAGGACTTTCGCGATAACAGGTACCTTTTCCGGCGAGGACGTAGTCACTGTGAGCTACATCTGGACATCTAAAATAAAATAGGAAATAGCAAACTAGAAGGAAAACTGGGGAATATCTACTGACGGATTGAGGCTGCATGGTACGAGACAAAACGGTGGAGGCTTAAAATAGAATTGGAAATACCGGACTAAAAGGAGCTGTGGGGAATATCTAATGACGGATTGAGGTTTCGTGATGCAGGAGAAAAATGTGGACAAAAGAAGAATAAAAAATACTACATTAAGAACAAAAAATGAGAATATCTAAGGACAATTTGAGGTTTCATGATGAGGGACAAAACGGAATAACATGGGGTTGTATAGAGAGAAGTAAGATGATAGAAAGTCATAGAAAAATACATACTAAAACAAGCATAAGTGAAATCATACGGAGTAAAAAAAGAGCTAAAAGGCTTATAAAAATTTTCAAATGTACAAATTTTGTTTTGCATATAGTTCTCAGTGCTAAAATCACTTCCTCTAAAAATGTTCCTTTCAACACGGTAAAATGACACATTGATCCTCCAGTTAACTCCCTGATGGACAAATTGACTAAAAAGATGTTTATTTCAACAACGGATTTTGCATAACGTTTGCGTTCACAAGTATTCAATTCTAAAATTTGACTTCAATAAGATGGCATCTGTAAAATCTATGAAGCTGTTGGTTTTGATAAGACATAAAAAAGTTATTGCAATCACAGTGGAATAGTATTGTGGAGAACTGGACTAGCCAAAGTAATAGACCAATAAGTTCCTAGTCACCACTGAAAGAAAGGGAAGAAATTTCTGCTATTCGACGACAAAATATTTCCTTAGGGGTAATTAAAATGTTATCTTAACCCTTTAGCGACCAAGTGGACTATTCGGTCGCCTTTCACGGTCTTTGGGAGAATTGAAGGGTGGACAGCACTAGTGGACTACTTGCATTTTTTCGCGTGGTAAATATAATATATTTTCCACGGGAAAAAATGCAAGTAGTCCACTCCCGTGCTGTCGCTAACAGCGCTGACAGAGGCGATTACGATCCAGTAGTTTACTATATGAAGGGTGGACAGCACTAGTGGACTACTTGCATTTTTTCCCGCGGGAAAAATGCAAGTAGTCCGCTAGTGCTGTCCACCCTTCAATTGTTCTAATAATTAAACATTGAGCAATATGAGGTTGCTACTAGGTTTGAACGCTTCGGCATGTTACAGCGTCGTTCTTTTGGCTGCCTGGCTCTCAGCATGCTTCATTGCATCAGTGTACAGACGGTCTTTGTGAGTTTAAATGTAGAAACTAGAAAAACAAATTGGTCGCTTAAGGGTTAACACGCAGTTGTTAGTTTCTTGATTCATACTAAAATTGAATTTTAGCATACAGATTTTAAATCTCTTACGTAACCTTCAATCCAATGTATGAAACTGTATGATAATCGTAAAGAATATGGGAAAGTTCCTCTGATATCAGAAATCCATAAATCCATGTCATGCATAAAATCCCAAACAAATAAAAGGTTCAGACAACAATGAAGACAAAACACATGAACTCTAAAAATTTTAATGCAACAAAATTTCGAACGGTGACCTGAGCTCTCTAGCAAGTTACCCCAATTATTCATAGCTTTACACGTCCCAGGACTGATAAGAACTGTTCTGTTTTGGAACCTCAATTTTCATGTGTGCATGCAATGGCTTCAGCTAAAATGTCAGGATGTTAAGAAAGAGTTAAGTTTGCAGTCACTCGAAGGTAAAATATTTTCACGAAAAGACCCATTTCCACACAGAAAGATTGCCGCACACGACAATAGTTCCAGCGCCACGCAGATTCAATGGAACACCGCTGCCATTTCCCAAGTAAAAGTTTCAGGCGAAGTAGGTCATTTCAACACACAGCTTATCCGTGACTGGAGTATTGGGAGGGTTGACTGGACTATCAAATTATAGCCAATTCGGTACTGCACTCAATCTGGTAGTCAAACTGCAGTCATAACTTTTGTTGATAGTCAGCTTGGACGTCAACTAGGTTATCAACTGATCAAATATATGAGCAAGACGGATTTTACCGCCTACACCGATTGTTGGTGTGTAAGATTTAAACCTTTGACGCGCGACAGACATTTTGTTTAGTATGTGCAGCACCCTGAATGATAGCAAAACATGGAAAATTGATAATTATGAGACTTGAAGGCACTCAGTCTCTATTCAAATATTTTATAAAAGGTGTTTTTGACGCACAGTAACCAAGTATATCAAGTCAATTCGAAAGTGAACTCTTCAAGTAGCACTATCTTCAGCATGCGTGTATCTGTATTGTATGCGTGTATGTATTTCGTGTATCGAAAAAGGTTGTCATCAAAATATAAGCTTTGGGTCTAAATTCTTTTTTTTACCTTTAACTTTAAAATTTTTGCACTTTCTTACTGCACATGAAACCGTGGCAAAAATTTACTTAGTATTTTTAAAGAAACAAAATCATACATTTTACCAATAACATGGGACTTTAACGTCGAAATTATCTCCAATCTTGAAACTCACACAAACATCGAGCTAACACATTCCTTTCAAGGGCACTGAAGCACGAGTGCTCGCCCCACAGACGTGCTAGGCAACAACAGCTGTCGGGAACGATAAATTCATAAGAACAAATTCCAGCGCACTGGGGTCAGACTCGTGGGCTGCGCCTGTCTCAGTAGGGGCGCCCATTGAGTAAGTTCTCTCAATTTTTTGACGTTTGTTGCTTTTTGAGTTAAATTACTTAGGAATCTAATATAGATAAGCCGTGGTTCCACAGATCTCTCATGCTTGACGTTTTCTGCATTTATTTGACGTTTTGCAGCAAAAGTTTCAACCTTCGACGAGCGCCCTCTATCGCGTATTAATTTACTTATGTTTTACTTCCATGTTTACAGAAAAATTTGTTTTTCACGTGAATCAAAAGTACATAGATGAATATTCTGAAAATTACAAGTGGAAAAAAGTATTCCACTAGAAATTAAGGGCAAGGCCCTGCCCTTCCCTGTCGGATAGAGCAACAGCAAGATTATCCAGTATATTCTCAGTTCTATAGCTTCAAGCGGTCCAGTTATGACTAAACCCTGCCTAAGATACGAGCTTCCAATCACTACTGTATCATACGCACACGCTTTTATGTACATCGGTGTCATAAGCATGTGTTTCTCATCACAACGAGGTCAAAAGCCCGCGTTTGCAAGCAATATCGCTCCAAACGCACGTGCTTCCAAGCATTGTTTGTCGGCACGCCCAGGTTTCAAAGCACAGCTGTATCAACAGCAGGCGCTTCCTAGCTTAGCGTTATGAACCGTTGCAGATGCCAGTAGTGCTGTGTCATGGACTCCAGTACCTCACCAGGCACCCAACCACGTGATGTCCAGCCCACCAGGGCAGCAGTATAGCATTGCATTTTTTTCTTTGCGAGGGCGATGAGCAGAGCGGGGCACCGTTAGACGACACAGCGCCACGTAAGCCACGCCCTCGGCTGGACGCCCTACTTCACGGCCTCTGCTGCTAAAATTACGCCTCTCCCATGAACCCAGTGATAAAATGTATTGCTATTTCGCGTCAACGATAGTCAAGAAGAGCCAGCTTTCGATCCCTGAACTGTCTAGAAACTGCTAAAAGTTCAATGGTCTCGAAAATAAAAAAATAAAAGTATAATAGACTCTTGAAACAATAGACCAGACAGACAACTTTCCCTAGTTGGCAGAGAGATCCAATATTAAAATACCATTATCTACCCTCTTACAGAAATCATGTTTTTAATAAAATTGAAAAGTTTTCTTTTAACACTGACATTTTTTGACATGTTTACCATAACACTTTTGACGCTATACTACGAATCCAATAAAATTCTGTGTTATGTATAATTTAGTTCTAAGGGAATTGAGAAGAAATCCATCAAATTATTTAACTACATTAATGAAATATTCACGCATACTTACATTTATTTACGCATTTCAAAAAATGGAATACAACAGAAATCACAAAAATAATCACTAGATGAAATTGAAAAACGTGTTACGCTATAAATTATACAATTAATAATGAATGAGTCTTACGACTCAAAGCCGTTTGTTGAATCGTCCTCATTAAGAAGAATTAGCTACATTTATCACTGCCAACTAGCGCAGTGGTCTTCAAACTTTTATCCGCTGCGACCCCCTTTAAAAGATTTTATTTTTGTACGACCCCTTTAACTTTGGCAAATTAAAGAATAAAATATAAATATACCAGAAAAATTTATTGTTTATAACGAAATCGGGTCTACTGTTCATTACTGATCGTAAGAAATGATATATTTTATTATGAAATAACATTATTAGATAAATTAGAAAAGTATGATCCGACATTTCGTGACCCCTTTTGAATAGCCATGTGACCCACACTTTGAAGAGCACTAAATTAGCGTACTCTGTTTGAGATTCATATATTATAAGAAGGTTTTTAAAACTACTTATGTTCTGCACCATCAGTGCGTAATTTATTTAATTGCACATCGAGAGATCAATTTCTGTTATTTTAATAGACATTCATTTATTCCTTTTTACCTCATTTTAAGGGAAGAAGTTCGGATATCGTATCTTAAATGTAGCTATGCCGGAACTCAATAGATAGTGCCAGTTGTAGTTCTTTTTTTCGTAACTTACCTTGTTTAAGAGTTCCTCTTTCGAAAAAAATTTCCTGCCTCTGGGACTCCGTTCTTTGAAAGTTCTACCGTATTTTTCTGAAGAAATGCTCGGTCATAGAGGCAATTTCACTCGAGTTATCCACCTAACCTTCAATAATTACGGGCGTAAATGGGATTCGCGGATTACATATATATATATATATATATATATATATATATATATATATATTTATATATATAAAATATATATATATATATATATATATATATATATATATATATATATATATATATATATATATATATATATATACCACTAAAATTGCCAAAATACAAATATTCGTTAAAAAACATTCAGCTGTATCATAGGTTTAAAACAAACACACCTTTTCTGGACTCATTTCAAATCCTCACACTTCCTTCTCCTATGAGAAACTCATGATAAAACTTTCGAAAAAATAAACGTAGGGTAGAGTAATGAGTGAACATGACTATCAAGCTTCATAAATTGGTCAAGTTTCATGAGTTGCATTAGGAGTAGTGAGTACACAGAAGCAGCGCACGCTCCGGCAGGGCTGCGCCGGGCGCTAGCGAACATTCCAGAGGCAGCGTCGTCAGGCTTTGCAAATTAATGTTCCAACTCACACGCCACATATTCTTCGTAGCAAATACATGGGTTACTGCGTACACTAGTTATTCAAAGTATGTACTTGATATTCATTTCATTATAATATATACCCATGATATACATGCGTGTGTGTGCGTACAAACATACACAACGGGTTTTTTATTTCAGCTATGAGAGTTAATAATTATGTTATAAATACACATGCTTTCCCCCTCCCCAAACAACAAATATGCCCTGCCTGGCCCGTAACGTTGACTTGGTTCCAGTTACGTTTACTTGGTTCTTGTGACGTTGATGTCATCATCAGTAGCTCGTGTAGGTTACCCAACTCTTTCAAGCTCTTGTATTAAAGACACAGCCGCTCTACTGATTTTTGTTTATACTATTGCTATTTTTAATAGCAGTGATAAGAACAACAATAATATCAAAAACTACACTAACAACAATAACCCATATGAAGATTATAACATGTATACATACACAATATATATATATTAACCCAGTGATCGTAAAGTAAACTTTAAACACTAGTCTTAACAAGTTTTATGTTGCTTATTTATTAAATACAATTGATGGACAAATGGCGTATACAGCATTTAAAAATAAGTCATGCTCATTTATATCAGAAATCAGTAGTTTACATCACACAAATGATTTCAGTTTTACGTTTGTAAATGGGCACCCAAAGATCGATGTTTCATTGAAATTTCGATGTTTCAGTAGAAGTTCACTAAAACAATTTATTCTGCCTACAGATTTGCGGTTGTCAGGCTCCAGCTCACCAAGTCCAACCTGAGCTTAAATAGATGACTTCATGGACGACTACGACTTCAACCCTACAAGGACGTTACAATTTCAATCCCACTAACACGTTACAATTTCAATCCCACAAACACGTTACGATTCCAATCCCACTAACACGTAGCAATTTAATTTCCAAGGAAAAGTTAAGACTTCAGCTTCATGAATATGTTACTACCTAGTTACACGTGTGCGTGCCCCTCCTCTCAGTAGCAGCTGTATGGGAACCAGTGAAACAGGTTTACTATTTGTACGCCAGCCAACCTGCCCTCATGTAGCTAAGCACATGGAGCCCTAGAGGAAGGAGGGAGAGAAGAGGAAGGCGGAGGACGATCAGCAATCAACTGATCCGGGCATCTAATGAAATTATAACATTAGTTATTATAGTGTGGTTATAATTGACAGCCCTTCCTCAAATCTGAATTCCTTCACACAACATATCTTCACTGGAAATTATCGTGTGAGCCAATTGTTAGGTTAAATGAACGTTAGATAGCACTAGGTCCCTACCTGAGTGCAAACCTATTACCTGCACAAACATTGCTGATTTTTTGGAAGACCCCTAAGACCACCCCCGCTCTAGGGGAGTAATCCCACGAATGTCAAATAAAGATGTAGTTTTTTTAAAATAAACGCTGACAAATACAAACGCTATCAGTGGATATTCCATATTTATGGCTTCTCCAAAGAAGCTCACAAATGACTTAATCCCTGGTGGCGATGAGCACCCAATATACGCTACAGGATTAATGTACGAAATTGAATAAAAGAGAATCATACTCAAATTCTGAACAATATCACCCGAGAAAAATTTTTCCTCGAATGCTGTGAAAAACGCCTCACATAGAACAACCACGGTCACTGGACTCAATGAACTCTGTGAGATGCCCTTTCGGTGCCAGCAACACGGATCAGCGCCTCCGGCTTCGATGGAAGCTGCAACAGCCCCTGAGTTGTGGCGTAGGGACCATGAAAATGTGGACATCCCTTCGCCCCCATCATATTACAGTCCATGTACCCGGAAACCCTGTAGGCTGCGCAAACTGGTTTGCAGGGGCAGTGTACCTGCCAGCCGAGACTCTGAAGGTCTCCAGTCTTTCTTGTAATACTACAAATCATTCCTATGTCGGTCAGACAACACCAACTGTGCTTTTGAACTTATTTTGGGGTAACTTTAGGTCTTGGGTTCGAAAATATTAGAGAAAACAGCATAATACTTGTTTTTGTAAATCAGAAGATATTGTAATTTTTTCCTTTAAATCTTAAATAGCTAGTGCTTTCATTAGAAAGCCATAATTGATGAACATTAATAATTCAAGATAAATGATTTTGGTGTAAAATTGGAAAGTTTCTCTTGGATAAAACGAAGTAATTCTGTTTGGAAAGGCTCGGAGTTTAACCTCATTTGGTTTCAATGTTAATTCACCATCCGTACAGCACACAAGTTTTGCGTACTTTAAAAAGTACTAAACCAATAGTACGAGAATGAAGCGACAAGATGAAAAAATGATGGTTTCACAAAATAAACCACGTAAATTGTTTTGGACGTCCTAAAAGGTTTAAAAGAATAATAAAAAAATGGATCTTCTTTAGGTGTATGTACTTAAACGGCCGGCTTGGGCTGGATAGAACTTGACCTGGTCAGCAACCTAGACGATTATTGTTGGACAGAAACAATTTTATTCATGTTTGATGTGCTACTTACTCTACCAACTGAAAACGATTCACAGGAAAATTCTTAAACTTTTAAAACCCTTAAAAAAGGATCATAGAGCTAACTGTACAAGCGTCAGGTTTCAAGATAAATGGAATTTGGGGAGTGTAATGGAAACACGATCAAACTTTTGAAGCTCTTTTGAAAGCCGTAAAAATTCGAGATGACCGACAGCGTTGGTGATGAAAGTTTGGCCTAGACAACTTAGAAAATAGGAACAGTGAAACGACAAGAAAGCACAGAAGCTCCGGTTCGTGACCCTCATTACAGAATAAAAATTAACTTTTAACGCACAATCACTGAGCACATGCATAGACATTTATTAGTACACATGTTTAAGTTTCAGTGTTTAATAACAAAATAAGAACTATCTGAGCTCATATCAGTGTTAAGAGCGCACACTTTCAACCCTGTTCACAACTTTTATGCGTGTTTCTCTTTTGTACTCTATAATGAAACCTGTGTTCGTAAAACTTAAGTCAATAGTGACTTTTCGTACAGCCCGAAGAATTATTGAACGAATCATTACCAAAGCGCAAAACTGACTGGTGATTTTTGCCCACAAAAAATCTCTTCAAGCACAACACAACACAAACACAACACAGCAGGCAGGTAATCAAACAGTTTATGACCTCAAACTTCAAAGAAGGGTTCTTGTTTTAGATAGGCAATAAATTACTTCAGCCATATTCTAAGCAATGTAATACTATATTTGAGCTATTAATTGGTTTAAAAATTAGCGAAGAAAAGCAACAACGATGCAATAGCTAATTTAAGTATCTTAAACGCGGTTGGCTTCCGAGAATAAGGATTACCCTTTTTTAACAGCTAACTACGGGCATAATGAACGGGTCTTTTTGTATGACCTATACGTCTGGAGGCTAGTAAAATTTCGCAGGAAATCGGGATTTTTGAGTCATCATTTTAGTAGTCTACACTGAAAGTTTAGCTGTTCTGGCGGAGAGTTACAGTTCTAAACATTGTTACCCCGATTCAGCCTTTAAATAACATTCAGGTTGAATTTCAATACTTAAATTTTTCTAAATAAATGACATTTTACGGTCTTTATTTAACAAAAATTTTCATACCGTTTATCAACTAAGCAATCCCTAACAAGCAATAACCTCTTATTCAGCAACAGATGTTCATGTGCAGGTCTAATTTTGCCTCATGGAGCTGCAATAAACAGATTTCGCATGCAGCTCATTTTCGACTTACAGTAAATCGTAACATAAGAATACGAATTAGATAGTTGTGTGTCCAGGTTATCATGATACTTAAATGCCCGTTGTTTGATAAAAAATAGAGCTGGTAAGGAATCAGCAATTTCAAGCTCGAGAAAGTTGATGAAATAAAAGGTTCACTTGTAACTAGGCGGCACAGCTGCGCTGAATTCTGCTGACAATTCGGTATTTCAGGCAACTGAGTAAAAACACACTTCTATCAATGCACAAAGAAACATATGTAGTTCTAAGAACCAAAAGAACAGACTATGAATGAAATTTTTTGAAAAAGCTAGCAAAATCACTAGGCTTGTATTGTTTAGGATGGAAAGATTATTTTGATTGTTTTGCGACCTAAAATTAAGTAAAATGATTTAGCCCAGACACAACGATGAAGATATATTACATGGTTAAAAAAATCACCAAACTTGCGGTCCTCTGGAAGTTCTGCACCATGATAGAGAGGTCGAGGAACTCGAGTTAGCTGAAGAGGCTTTGACTTTCGAAAGAAGTCCCTGCTAACTGGAAGTGAAAATGTTATTGAGCGGTGGTGCTACATTAGCTAGCCGACGCACATAAACCTGCCTGAAAATATTTATGCCAGTCTATTATATTCAGGTACGCAGGTACCACAGAATGGCAAAATAATGCGTAGCATGAACATTGCTTAATAATTATTGATCAGGTACGCATGGTGCAGGTGGATGCTAGCGCATGAGTGCTTAGAACATTTATCTCAGCACAAGAAACAATAGAATTTCGATGTCGAGTGCGATGCTGATTATTCTGCAGATATATATAATGAAATAAACAAAACGCGCAAATAAACATGAAATATTTTACCTCGGGAAAAAGAAACCTAAAAACTTAAGGAAAACGTGCATAGACGCTGAGGAGCAACTTCTGGAGTTTTTGCAACTTTTTCAACCTCTTAATACACAATTTATTCCTCAGCATGTATTATGAACAACAGCGCTCGAACTTCCAGCAATCATTAATACAAAAAAATATATCTCCTTCACTCTTTATGAATTTTCGAGACATTCAGATAAAAATCAGTAATTTATTGATAACCACCTATCAGCTTCAGAAGAGCAATTATCCCCAATGCACGTACATGCATGTGAGCGGAGCAGACGAAGAAACGCGTGTAAGTTGTGATAAAAGATTTTTCTTACATTCATAGGGAGTGAACAGCTACTGTCAAACAACGTACATCTTGGCTCCTAAGCATTAATTTTAAAATGTTTTTGTAGCGGCCATAATTCCGGTTGAGGTCGACTACAGGAACGAGCACAGTACACAGTTTTCTTTCAAATAGTCATCCAACTAAAACAAATCGGTAGAAAATACGATAGAAAATGATGAGAAAATGAAGAGGCCACACAGTTCTTTGTGGTGTAACTTAGGGTCACAATCTAATGCAGACCATTCCTGATTTTCAGTAAAAATCAATGCTTAATTTTGCTGCGTACCAGCGCGCATAGATGAATGAACCTAACAAACGAGGAGCAAGTCTATAATGAAGTATTATTTAGCTATCAGAATACTTGTAAATGCGTATTCTTTCGAACGGCACAAGCAAAAGAAAACAAGTACTATAGTCTGGCACGTGTCATGACGACGTATGTATAACTGAAAACCTAAAAATACCTTTTGATCGAGGTAGCTCAACTTCCATTATAATTTTCATAAATGAGTTAATGATTTATTCTAACTAAGCAGAGACACAATCAGAGTAATACATACACGTACTTACGTATATTGGATCATTATTAGAGTGATCTACGTGCAAACTATTCTACCAACATTTACCACAGACCAAAATATGCACATCGAACAAACATTTCATCACTCTCTTCAAACCATTTAACATCATTTGTAAGGTCGACCATGCTTTTCCCAGCTCGAGATAAAATATTTCCACAGAGCAAAACGATCACAAGTAACATCACGCACATATTGTTAGGAATTCAAACAGTATTATGTCAAGCGCAAAATTGCCTCATGGAAGATGACTTAAAACAAAGAAAGGACACTAAATCAAAAAAATAAAATGCGGTAAAAGTGACAATCTTAGCCAGAACCTGACCAGAAAGCAAGCTACAAATTAAGTAGGATTGCAATTCTAGTACAAGCCATCTGCACTATTTTAATGCACACACATGACGATCAGAAGTAAACAAATTGTCATTATGATACAACGAGGTAAGATTAAAAAATGTTTATGAACAGCATATAATTGTGAATATTGTGGTAGTTGGTCGTGGAAACAAATTGCCAAAACGAAAATACCAAGCAATTAAATTAATGAGTGTCATAAATGAATTTAAATAAATGCAAACACACGATCATGAGCAAAATAACAACGATCTCAATACCATACGCAAATAAAGTTAGCAAGGGATTCGTGGTTAGAAAAATCATATCCATAGTACCTGTTCACAAAGCTACATTTTTCTTCACGAGCTAGTGAGCGATTTTAAAGACTCTACAGCTAGACTCTACGATGAATTGCATCTTTTTTGATCGATGAAAAGGAGCTTCGAGCAAAGAAAACATGCAAGTTCTCGAGATTTACAGGGTGCTGTAGGATGTATTATATGGTCGTGTCCCAGTTTTGGTAGTTGTGTTTTGTTTGTATCCCGTAACTGAGTTTTGTGCAGCTCGTACCAAAATACGAATTTTGTGTTGTTAAGCTAACAAATGAAGTTATGTCGCATTTTCAGAAAGTATATTTAGTAATAACAGAATTGACTCTGTAGAAACAGTTTTTCTATGTCATTCAGTAATTTTTTATGTTAACTGTGCTTGAGATAATGTTCATCACATATTTTACGATAGAATTTGAGCTTTCAAAACTTAACATATCTCAAACATTATCATAAAAGAAAAAACAAAAATTAGAGGTCACAAGCTTGACGGATGTGAAATGCATGTACTACAGAAGCAACATAAATTTGATAAAACTCAACAAGTCACACGCGTGGTTTATTTTTGAGTTTATTTGCGAGTACAGGCTGCAGTTTGAAGTCGTACCTAAGGTGCAGTGCCCCAGATTAACGGTCTCTGAACTCAATCATTCTTCACTTTTTCTACTCGGTCAGCAATTAACACTGGAAAATAAAAATTACCGTAAGATAAATATGTAATCTTAGAGTCAATGCGTCACTAAGTAGAAGAAATATTTTGAAATTTTAACATCATGTATTAACAAATTGAGATAAACAAACTGAAAGACATTTTATGTTCAAATTTAACCAACTCACTTGGTTATCTCGAAAATATTTTTGCAATTGCAAGACTAATAAATTGGCGGACTGACACGATCATTCTTCTTTTAGCCGAAAGAAGAATGATTTAGCTCTAATGACTGGGCTGACTTCCAGCTAAAGCCACAACACATACATCCATGACTTTCAAACTTGCAGTCGTCTCTACGAGTAAAATGTCTTTCTTGTTGGCAATTCTTTGTATCTCAAAGTTTCAATAAAAATATGTGTATTTTCTCACTTTCTTCTCAAAGTGCAACTCACAGACATCCGGCTATATATTCTTAGCGGGTGTATCTCTTTTAAGTACTTAATTCATGGACGGTGCTTGAGCATTCAAGTCCAGCAATCCGCTATTTAATTTCGCATGTGCGGTGTTCCCTGGGAGACCAGGAGACCAGACTAGCTGTCTGGCCTGGTTTAACTGCGTCTATTCACGCAAATGCAACACGTGGACTCCAGAAGATCGCAAGCAGAACAAATAGTGGAATGGGAGCAAGAACTTTCATCTCGGATGAGTCTGTTCCAACGAAGTTGTAAGTAGTTTACAGAAATCTGAACCGAACGGAGTAATTCCAGTACAGAGAAGACAATTCAGCACACAAAAAGCAAAATCGTACGTAGCAAATAATTTATTAGAGAATAGACGATCAATAACCGAATAAGCAAACCAGTACCGTAGTAAATACATAAATTAATTATAGGATAAGCTATCAAACATTGAGTTGACAATCCAGTTTTGGGACATTATTTTCCAGCGAAAAACCTGCACCTGTCAGTGAGTCAGTTGTGTTGTCACCTGTCATCTGCCAGTGAGTCAGTTGTGTTGTATGTGGTCTCACGTTGTTCTGATGGAGGATAACTCACTTACAATTTGGTTTCATTATATGCTCTGTGTACGCGATTGACACAATCACCTAATAAATAGAGAATGATGCAACATTTCATTATATAGTAGATTCTGTATTACAACGTATTGTCCGACAAGTGATATTTTAATCGTTAAGTGTAATTAGCAAGTGATATGCTACTGCAAGATACAATGTGAACCGATCGTTTCATTGTGGTGCCACACACCCAGTTCCACTTGTAAAGCTAAAAAAGATATACATACATGATGTACGTTCAGATTTTACTTACATCATATACAAACAATGACTGAAGCGAAAGTTGCTTCTATGTTTCATAATATTTTTCGCATTATTGTACTTCACGGACTATTTGTTGATTTCAAAGATATGTGAAGCTTTGCTAATTAGAGGAAATACCTACGGATACGACCACGAAAACCTGAAACTGGCTCCTTGAAAGTGATCCTTTTTACCGTACGATATCCACAAGTATGAGAATCGGCGCTTTCTGTAGTGCGCAATCAAAAATACAACACTCATCAGAAGTTAAAACAAAATTTTAGCACTGTACGAACAGAGGCCATTATGACAACCAAACACGCAGAACAGTTCCATTGCATGTAGATGTCAATGCATAGGGTGTATCGTCTCGTTTAAGAACATCCCGCCAAAATAGAACATTTTCTTACTCAACAAACGTTCACGATAACCATTCGGGTAACATAAGCTCCGCCACAATTATGCCAAAGCTTGGATCCGCTAAAATAAATTTGTTATCCGTTTTACTCGGATCGGCATCAGTCAAAAACTTTGACTTCGACTGGTATCAGTATCGGTTACGTATTAATCATTTGTTAGCGGGCTAGGCAATGGTATTTGTACCGGTTAGTATAAGCCACTTTTAAGGTACCGGTAATCGGTTGTTATAAAAAAACGGTGTCACGGTATCTTTCATAATTTTAGCATTGGTACATCTCTTTAGCAATCATAAAGATAGACAAACCGCTGGGTCCTAGGAAAATTTACTGGAATTTTCTAATCATTCTGAAGAATGCCTTCATAGTAGGAATGAAGAACAAAGATCATATGAAATATCTAATGCCGGAAACACGGAAAACGAATAATTTGACTCCAATCTTCAGATTGGAAATCGTATCATGTATCATATACATGGCATTAATTAAGTGTAAAATGTGATAGTAATAAATTGCAGTATACATAATATTGATTAATGGTGCTACATACGATATTTATTGAGCTCATAAATAAAAGCGACAACACTACAATTCGATTAAAAAAATCATATGAATATGCATCATTTACGGTACATGTTTTACGTAACGAATGATGTACATTCTGCACATTTACTTCCCAAACAACATGTTCGAAAGAAACCATTTTTGGCTGAGATATCCTCAACATACTTGAGACGATTTTTTTTTCAGAAAATGGGTGCACTGAATGGATAGGACGATTTGTTACTTTTAACGGTAATGTGTTCAGAAATTTTCTCATAAATGACACCTCAGACTAGCGAAGTTACAGGAGGTGATCATTTTGCAAATTATGTTCAACATGATTTTCCACGTTTCGAGAGCAAGTATCTTTAGCATACCTCGGAAGTTCTCAACGGGTTCTGCGTTTTTTAACGTATCAGATTATCGTATATTTTTTCCAGGGTGAACTACATAGCATGTTTTGATCTGTCCGCGATGCGTTTATGCAGGCCTATTTTGAAATTATGTTACAATGGTGATGTACTTTCAGGCAGAATCATGACTAAATTACCCTATTTAATTTCGAAACTAGAATTCGAATCCATGTAATTGATTCAAAGCAGTTTCGGGCAGAAACTTCCGAGCTTCCCATTTTCTTTACATTACGTCTCTAGGGTTGATAGACTAACCAAACATGCCCTTCCAACCCCACTTGAGAACAGAATTAATTTATTCGATACCTTCAAGCTGCGTAATATTCCATAACTAAACAAACCAGGACACGGTTCTGAGCTAGTACACATGGCCGATCAAATACTGTCCGCTACGAAACGTGGCTTAATTTAGCATGGAATTGTAGCACCGGATTTTGTGAGTGGACATTATGGATAAAAACTCCCATAAAACTCAAGGCGTTATCGCAGCAACTGCCGATGGATCTAAATCCTAAGTCTGTATAATTAGAGCACAACAACTATCAGACATATTTAATTTTTTTGAGCTGTATCGAAGTCCGTTCCTAAACATGGCCAAGGAAAAGATTAAAATTTGACAATGAAAAGTCATTAAATAAAGCTGCATCTTAAATCACTAGAATGTTGGATGAAAGAAAATAGCACCTCTCATCAGTCGTGTTTTTGAGGGCAGAAAGTCACACCACCTCTCATCAATAGTATGTTTGATTGAAGTTGCATATGAAAGTCACACGTAATCCAGCTTGTGTGAAGTCCAGCAAAGAAGTGTGAAGATGATTTTGTATGTGACCTGTGAGTGACAGTCACTGATGTTTTTCTGTTCATGCAAGATTAGAAAACACACAATACCAAATATTCATAGTTACTGGTCGTAATATTGTAATAATCACGGTTTTAGATTAAACTTAAATATAAATAAAAATGTGTACAGAATAATAAAAAAGAAATATAATATATATGTGTAGAGTTATCTAAATATACGAATATACGACATATAAATAAATAAACAAAGTCATTACGAGTACACCACATACGTAGATTTAAACATTATAAAGAGGTCCGGTACGTCTAGTACAACTTCCTTTTTTCAAACCAAAATGCATTAAAAAAAGGAAGTTATGTTGCTGCACCCTGTAGTATTACACAGTATGCAAAGGCTAGACATGTAGTGCTACACAGTATTACTATTTGTAGTTACTCACAGGATTGCTACAATCAAAGACAGCCAGAGAAAGCTTCTCCATCTTTACTTCTTTGCATTCAGGCAACAAACTCGTTTATAAGGATTTACGAGGCATCATATTACAGGCAAGTGTTCGGGTAACAGTAGTCAATTATAGAAAACACACACGGTATCTTTCGGTTCAGGTAGCTGAACAGATTTACCAAAAATTATTCATTTTGAAGTCATTTACGGTATTTATAACAAAAGCTCGCGATTACTACTTAATAGCAGGCTTTTTTTCTTGAATAGGTTGGCTGAGCATTAGAAAAAGATTTCAACTATGCTAGTATTTAGTTATAATGAACATGAAAGACGACTGGCCTAATCGAGGTTCACAAAAATTCACTTATTTTTTGACTGTCCATTTTTAGGGTGAGAATGTTGAAGCTTTCTTTTATGATATTTAATCTTCATGAATTTAGTGTTACTTCTTTAATTGACGCAATAGACTTGTATTTATGTCAATAAACTTCAAAATCAAAACCAAACAAAGTAACTGGTCAAAGAGTGGGTACATTTTTTGGGACACCCAGTAGAGACACACTCGAGTAAATTTCTTAAGTACATATCACTGACTCTCGCGCTAGGACATCTACCATAACAGTACAAGTAAAGACAAAATATAATTATATTTTTTAATATTTCAAAAGTGAACTTAAAAAATAATACATGTATTCGGTTGAAGCACCCGCAAAGATGAACCATTATCACTGTTCTGAGTTTGAGTTGTGATCAAACTGAATGACGTGCAGTTTCCCTGTAATTGTTTGAGTGCTTCCACCTATTGAAACTTCCATGTCAGAAGTACAATTTTCAAAACCTGATGTCAGGAGAACTTATTTGTTGATGGTGGTTCTACAATAATTATAAAATATTAGTGGCGAGTACATAAGAAATAATGAGTATATGCTACGATAAAGGAATTAATGCACTCTACTTAGGCTTCCCAAGTTCCATTTGTTACAGTCGACAACAAGGTTTTCTTCAGAACTCGATACGAAAATTCCCGGAAAAATTTGGTATGTTTATAGCATTGACTGTCCTCAGAAGTTCCTAACCATTTATTAGATCCAATCTCTCTCAACCTCGCAATTTTTTCTTGTTCTCCACGAATCTTGGACTAGACAATGAAAACATACTAATGCTACTTCAATTACAACATAATAACTTGGGCACATAATGAGATCAATCGAGTGTGAACATCCAATAGCGTCACATCTGTGAGTAGAAACTCATTTGAATGCTTATTTTCCTTGCAAATAAGTTTCACTCATTTTGTATTCATTGATATTTTACCAGAAAAAATTGTGTTTAAAATTATTTATCTATACATACTGTGCTTTCAAATAAACTGTCTTTAATCATCACTGAGAATAAACCCAGAAAAGCAAAGGCCTCAGTATGTACAGTGGTTAAACTTCACATGACCAAATAATTGATTCAATTGCGCAGTCACCAATACTTAAAAAAGAATGAGTTGGGGTTGAAGGTCTTGCAAAGGTGCCATAAAATGGTCTATATGCCAGTAGAAGGACAAACCAAGGCAGAAAAGGTCATGCTTAAGATCAGCTTCAGACAGTCCTTGATTTCCTTTTATTAATTTCAGGCAGTCCTTGATTTCCATGGATAAGCTTCAGACAGCTCTTGATTTGCAAGGATCAGCTTCGGACATTTCTTGATTTCCAAGGCTCAGATTCAGTCTCCTCTAGTTCCATGGATCAGCTTCAGACAGATCTGGATTTCTATCAGGTGACATTCATATTCATAACATCGAACATGTTCACATGTGAGTCTGAACTGCATGGGCAATTCTTGGCAATTGTTCGAGGGAACATGCCAAAACTTGAATTAAAAGTGCACAAAAATTGCATAAGGATGAAGATGATAACCACAAAAAACGTTGCATAAAACATAATGCGACAGTTAGAGTTTCTAACAGTGAGGCTAAAATTTTGTGACTGGAAACCCTTAGAGAGAATAGAACTTTTGAATTGCGATTTCTACGTCGCTGATCACTCAAAGCGATGTGTTCATAGTCTATAAAACGAAAATTATTGTCAAATTTAACTGAGAACATCGTTACGTAAGATACAATTAAAACTTACGTATCAGATATGGACGATAAATGGGAGAGGAAATTTAAAAATCTTTGGATTGCTAGGAATGAAGTACCGGTAGAGGCACAGTGGAGGTGCTGTAAATCGAAAATTCTAGGTTTTCACATCTGCTTATTATTGCAAAATGCTTATTATTACAAACCTAACACTGGTACATGAACTTCATGATTATATCATAATTAAAACTACACGCAGGCCAGAATATTGCTAATAAAACAGATGTCTGAGAAGTATAGTATGAAAAAATCATAAATGACAATAATAAAATGAGTACAACATCCTCTATTTACAGAAAACCTCAGCTAGAGCAGTTAAAGAATTTTGTTACACGATCATTGTTATGTATTGCGCAGTAGCCATAGCGATCAACTACAAGTGAAACATTCGGGAATGAGAACGTTTGACGTTTTTAGAAATAATTACTAACTCCAAAATCAGCTTCCCAGTTTCACAGAAATGGAAATAATGTTACGTAAGCAACAATGAACCATTCTTCTCGATCCCGTCTCGTGATTCATTGTAATGGATAATAAAGCGATGGTGTATACAGTCAATGATTTTCTTTTTTTGTTTGTTAGAACTTAGGAAGTTATCATTTGTTTATACATTTGAAACTCAGAGTGACGTGTCACGTTTGTTATGACAATCTTTATCGACTGATTTCTTTTAATATGCGTAAGCAGTTTTTTCCAAAGCAATACACCTGAGATTGGTAGAGCTCTTTCTCCCGTATTAGATAAATGAAACTTCAATATGACATCGTATCTTCTATTTTCCATTTTACTCCCGACAGAAGGCGGGAGGAATTTTACAACACTGACAGTACTTTGCGGGCGATATAGCGAGGAAAGTATATACATATCTGACCTTGTATATGAAAAGCCTTCGATCTTTTGGGGTCTAGTTAAGCTTTTATCATGAGAGGAGTTGCATGATCGTACTTCCTGAAGTTTTCTTTGCATACTATCTTAGCAACAAAGTTCATACATTTCTGTAACTTTCTTTGAAGACTTTTAGGTTCGTCTCCTCAGCTCTAGTCTCCTCGGACCTAAAGCGCGAAAACACCATAGATTGGATAGCTAATAGTCTAGTTTTTTCGTCAAGTATGTTTTTGCGGTGAAAAACATTTAAGTTTCGTCAATTTTGTATCCCATCTTCTCTAGATCGGGTGTGAAAGACATATTTTGATCAAACCTGACGCTCAAATTTTTACTTTCTCTACTGGTTTGATTAAATTATTTTCTAAGGCTAGAGTCAAGTTCGGCAGGTTTCTTATGGTATCCATGTAGTAAAAAATGATACTCTGTTTTACTTGCGGTAAGTTTACGGCCATTTTTGTCATACCATGATTTTATATTATTTAAAAGGCTCTCAGCGTTTGTTTTTGTGTTACCTAATTTGACCATATGACTTGTAATAGCAATTTATACATCATATTCGCACATAGAAATTCTCGTGTTTGAAAGCATGGAAGGGAAATCATAGATGAAAATAGATAACAGAAGTGGACTGAAAATAAATCCTTGGGGAACGCCGAAATAGTTGTGCATGAACGGCAATATTGTGTTTTCTTTACGGTCTGAATGACAGCGGTTTGATAAATAGCTCTGAAACCGCTGCGTGTCGATTCCTAAGTTTGAGATTTTCAGCAAAGACCGTTTTGAAAGCTTTGGAGAGATTAAGCAGGAGCAAAAGAGGGGCATTTTTGGTCTATGTCTCAGTATATTTTTTCCATGATGTTAGTAAAGCTTCTCGAGTGCTGATATGTTTCCTGTGAGCATATTGGTTTCGATGAAGTCAGCTAGGTTCGTCCAAATCAGCTGAAAGTTGATTAGATATTCAATTTTTTAGTACTTTTTATAACACCACTAAAAGGCTCTGCGGTACGTAATTTGATGCAGTATTAATGTCGCCAGCTTAATGCAACGGTTAAATCATAGAATGTTTTCATCCATCAGTGAATTTGTTTGCAGTAATGGGCGTATTAATTATCAAATGAATCATTGGTGCTGTAACATTGAACCAGTCTTTTATGTAAAATGCGTATAATACTTATCACGTCAGAATTTATATGTATCACCAATGTTTATCTCTTAAGTCATCATTGAAAAAGCGAAGTTTCATTTGTTTCCCCATGTATATTTAGCGTTCATTGCATGATGTGAATGTTTACGTATACCCGTAGGTACTGCTGTTCTATCATCTATGATACTACGCATAGAATACTTACCACTTAAGGATTTTATGATAAGGCATTTTTAAAAACCAATGCTGTTACATTTCTTATGTACCAACTTTATTGGAAATATACGTTTTTGTTTGTTGTTTGTTTTGTTTATATCGTTATGCTCAACTGCCTTTGCATTTTTCAGCGAGTATAAGATTCCTCGTATCTCCTACAGATTGACTGGATTTGGCTTCCATTTATTACTAGTATCGTGAAGGAGAAAGGGTCTGGGCCAACAGCAGCACGTTTGGTTGGAGTGGATTTAGATGCTTCATCAAAGACGTTTTCACTCACTTCAGAGAGGAAAGTGCTGAAATTTGTAGCTATTTGCCATGGATTTTCAAATTTGTTTTCGTTCTCTAAATTCCTTTACTGTTATTTTTTATGAATTTCCAAGTTAGTTTTGGATTTTTCTGTTGCTAATGTTTCTCTTTGGATGAGCTCTTGTTTTGTTTCGTTACCCCTTTTCCACTGGGCTAATTCATGTTTATAACGGTTTCCTGGAGAATTATTCGATTTATTCCATTTATGGTCGAACAGCTAAGCTTTTTTCACTCTCGCCAATTTTTTTATTTCATTTGTTATCCAGTTATTATGCTTCAGTTTAACGTTAATATTGAGACTTTAATTGATCTGTTATCGATAACATCAAACTCACCAAAATAGGTTGGTGAACTCATATCGATACCATCAAATTTACCAAAATACGTTGATGAACTCATATCGATACCATCAAACCTACCGAAATACGTCGGTAAACTGATTTTTAAAATGATTTCGATATTATCAAATCCATCGTCTATACGACTACCATCACGATATCCCTCGATTTGAATATATATATTATATATAGTTTAGCAGATACTCAATACCTAACGATAACAGCACCTAACTAATGAAAAAAAAAATCATCATGCGTTGCCATAACATTACCATGCCCTATACATATAGCCATCACTGATGTACTCTTATAAAGTGTACACTACATATGTGTGCTCTACCGAGTGCAAGAAAAATGCCATAATCATTCGTTGATTCATGCATGATGTGGCAAAATTTTATTCAAGCACTTATTCAATGGGTCACATTGCACGCACATGATATTTTATGATTGACGCATTATTGTGAGCATGAAATCGAGAATTATTTCCCGAATTCACTGTCGTAAACACGCCCACAGCAAAATGCAGTCACAGTCTAAATGTCATCCCCAGATTAACGAAACTAAACCAATATTACGCATCACGTCGCGCATGAATATTTCATGGATGTTGTTGAAGGTTATTATTGTCGCTGAATTTTGACTGTACATTGATGTGATGAAAGAAATATGAATACGAAAACGGTTCAGGTCTGTACATGTACACGACCCTCATGGTGGCTAAAAATTGACCTATAATTGTGACAAAAGTTTACGTAGTTTTTGAAAGACCAATTAATAATAGGATCTATAATTATCAAGCAAGTGTCATGCGAACAAAGAATAAAGCTTCGTTACGACCCACCAAACTGGAAGAACTCGCATCATTTAACACCATGTACTAATTCGAAGATTTTTGCTGGAGTCTTATTTTCAGTTATCTGCATTGTACGATAGCTGCATTTTAACATCTGAAATTAACTGGAGATGCTGGAGGAAAGACAGGGTTCATTTTTGTCGTGCTTTCGGTTTGTTTTATAAATTTACTGGTCTGTCACCCGTGAAAGTTCAGAGTTGTTACCTGAGCAAAATTTTGATCGCAATCAGTGATGTCTTTCATTCGTGCAGTGATTGCAGAATTCACACTTCTATCATGCAACGGACCATTTCTAATTTGAGATTGTGAGAAACAAAATTCTACATTGATTAGTACATACGTACGTCTTTCAGCTTTGAAGTATACATAAGCTTAAAAGTATGAAAGCTGAAATAGGAATCTCTCACTTTTAAATGAACAGACCTCCTATCCAGACAGATATTCATTCGAAAACAGCCATCAGTAAACTGCACGTGACGCTCTTCTATCCTAAATGGACTCACTTACAATCAATTAAATTGCAAGAGACTCAGGTCGACTTTTGCTTCGATTTCTCAATCGCATTGGAATCGCAGACATAAAAAATAATTTTCTAGCGAGTAAAAGAATAAGTGCATTATAAAACTTAAATTTTGAAAACACATCAATAATATATAACAAGAAAAGATTAAGCAATAATGACGTCAAATTTCTAATAAAATATTCAAAATCAATTTATTGTACACCAGCTAGTTTTGCCTTGAAATGTTTCTGACAAAGAGAATGCAATATGAACGGATTTTTTCCATTAATATTTATCAGGAACAAAAAATGCATTCGTTCGACAATTCAGACGGTATTCGTCAAAGGAACTGGGCAAACAATCACTTGGACTTCACTGAACAAACACCACCGACACGCTGGAAAGATCGCAGCGTGTAACCCTGACGCGAAGGACACGGGCGAGGAAGTTGAGCCATGGCATATTTTGGAGATGTGCTCGACCGTGAACGCTGTTTCCGAAGCCCAATGGTGGTCATAGAAGTTTCGATAGCGGCCGCAGAAATCTCGATAGTCATCAGGTAAATTTTAATAGTTGTTGCAGTAATTTAAATGGTAGTCGTAGAAACTCCTATAACAGCTGTGAAAATAGTTTGTTCAAACTACTAAGAGCGACCATGGAGCTAATATTTTACAGCTGGATTGATTGCAAGAATGAGTATGTGGTATTGTAGTTATGCAGACGAATATATACGACGAAGGGGACTGAGGAAAGAGAATATACCAACAAGATGTAGTATAAGAAATGAATATCTGTGACCATTGTTGGAGTTGCAAGCTACAGCACTCATACAAAGACTACCACCCTCATCCAAAGACTACTTCACTCATCCAGACTAGATCACTCAGCAAACGACTATTACACTACTGGACTCATCCAAAGAATGTCTCCAACAGTTAGGCGATACATGACGCAATACATGCGTCTGATTAATATTTATATATTTTGCTTCATGTGCTAGAAGTTTATAAGGATTCCGTTACCGCCTGCTTCCGAATTAAGTCCCAGTAAGGAATAAAGTATAATTTGCTGGTAGAAAAATTTTTTGAACTATGATATGGATGACTCAACATCGATGAACAATAATTCATGAATGGATGAATATTGATGAAAGAGATTGAATCGTAATATAAAGATAGATGAACATAATTGAACAGCAATGTAAGGATGGCTGAATATGGGTAAACAATAATGTACAACAATAATTACTCTTCAATACGAAGGTTCATCAGTATTATAGAACTACTTTTATGTTGGGAAACGAGTAAGAATAAACCATTCAGATTTTAAATTTTAATATTTTATGCTATGAATTAATAACTTCCTAAGATAAGAAAAACATAAAATATAAAATATGAATCAATTACCATTTCTTCCAGAGGAGTAAGTAAGTAAAAGAGTAAAAAAGTAATCAAAAATAGTTTGTGGACACTGAGGGTGGAAAGCGCAACTGAAAATTTTTGAGTCAAAAATAAAATTTTCGATGCATATCGCACACAATGAGTTGTTTGTATAAGAAGGAATTTTTAGAAAAGCAGTGAAGAGTATTTGTTTTTAAACAAAAGCATAGAGTATTATACGTTTATAAACTCAGAATAGAAGAAGGCAATAGAAACCGTTTTACCCTTTCTTGGGTTGCGGGAAACTGGGGAGCCAGAACGAGGGAACTGGAAATATCTCTCTTTACGTTTCTGGTTTACGGAGGAAATCCTAGGGAAACAATCAATGCACTCTTTTATGTTTTTAAGTAATATTTTAATTGCAAAAGTTTAAAATAAATAGTTTGTTGCATTGATCTTGCACAAAAAGCTTGTTCGTTAACTATCCGACGCAATGACACAATGCACTTGACTTCATTAATTTTACCTCAAAATTCACATACTCCATACGAAAACCTTCCTCCTCCATATTTCAGTTTTCTGGAGGTCAAGTATACCATTTGAAGTGCCGCTAGTCATGCGCTCGTACTCCAATTAATGAAATTTTTCTTTCATGACTACTATACTTATTTAATACATGGTGTACTCAACTGAAAGATTTATTTTTAACCAGAAAATAACTTGTAAAGCAAGTAGTACTGAGGCAGATCTTTCACTGAAAAAGAACAAATGCTTTCACCTCCTCTAAATAGTACTGTAACAGTACGTGTATGAATTGCGCAAGTCATGAAGCACAACGACGTGTATTTTTGCACCTAGGTTTTCAAAAAAGCCAACTTGATTCGAAGTTGCACAGGGTATCATTTCAAAATTACTTACCGGATGTAGAAAATGCATTACTCCTCTGACAAAAACATTTCGCCGGGACAACAGTTCCATCGATAACTAACATCCGGTTATTGTAGAGGCTGTTAGGCAACAAGTCAACGGTGGTAGGCAAATATTTAGTCAATATTTGTGCGAAACATTTACACTTTCACTAGCGACAAGGCTGTACCGGATCAAGCCCAATGGGCTGGTCTCCGTTTCTTTCCTTATTCCTCACCAAATGGAATGTGATTGGCGGCCTCTACAGCGGGTTACCAACTGCATGCAAACATGGTGACGCCTTCCCTCTCATTCAACTTCAACACAAACAGCTTTCGTAAGAAAACTTGGCCTTCAAGGAAGACTAGCATGACAATAACAGCGATAAAAATACAATCAAAATGCAGCAAATGATGCGCAACATCAGATTTGCTCAACAATAACAATCTAATAAATTTAAATTGCGATAAAAAAAGTTCAACGCAAGTTCTGCAGCTAGCGTAGCTAACCTGAGTTGTTTTATACTGAACGTTCAAGGACGAATTCTCAGTAATCTTTATTTTCAAGTCAAATGTAATCCACGGAAGTAGATTGTACAAAAGTCCCCCACATGGAAACGGAACATGTTGGCAACATAGTGCAAAGCCAAATGGACCACAGCAAATTTTACTTCAAAACGCTGACTGCAAATTTGGAGTTGAGATAGACAGACATAAAGACAGCTAATGACATTTAATTCGTTCAGGTGAATATATATGTACCTTGTTGTGAAAGACAAAAACGAAGTTAAGCCATTACCAATTCTCTTTAAGAAAAACATCTGCTTATAGTACCTTTTGAAATGTACACCTGCCTATAGTACTGTTCAATGAAATGTACATTGCACAAAGAGATGGATACATGCGTGACCAATAAACGCGCTGATGAGCACCAATACCAGCCTCCACCAACCACTTGTTAACGAGCCAGAGACACATTAGTCAATGATGAGAAATGATGATACGTTTGCCCAGGCAAACGACCCATAAAAGTTATTAGTGCACACTAATCAATGCACACTCTGACGAACAATACATATAGTAGACAGTAGCCACTGGCACACTAGCTGATGTTACATAGAACATGCTGACAGTAATTGGCCAATATACAGTCATCCACACATATAATTCTCTACCAATGATACTCATTACCCATTAATACAATGCATTGATCATAGATGCACCCTCAGTGAACATAATTGAAAAGTATGACACTCAAACTGCAGCTGCAAGACCACCAAAACAATAGACTGGTGGTGTGTCTGCTGTGTAGACTGTAGAATGACTCGTCAGTGTTAGTGTGACGCGGTGAAGGCTGGCGTTTAGCTAGGAATGGTCGCTTCCTGACAAAATGCAAGCAAACCTAAGAATCAAAATCAATCAAACTAATTTCTGTATCCATGATGCAATACAATGGTCCAAAGAAAAGGAATCTCACCAGAAAATTACAAGTCAAAAATTATTTGACAGAATTTATATTTTCGACCAAAAAGATGCACCTTAAACTGTTTCTTCATCTGCCCCAGCATGGCCGAGCGCAAGCCGAAATGCAAAACAAAATGAAAAACACCTTCACAGTGGTTTTTAGAACCATGAAAAATTTATTAGGGATTGTTTAGTATACCACTGAACTTGAACTCTCCAAAGAAGTGGCTCTGTTTTTCTGGCGCAATAAGTGTCAAGGTGCGAGTTCATACTTTGTCAACGAGTTCAAACACACGTGTGGCAGCACTCCGTGTATATTCCTTATCTACTTGAAATAGGAACAAGATATAAAATATAGGCAAAAAACATGGATACCCATTGAAATAAAATGAGACTCCCTCCGTCCATAAAGAAATGAAGTTTTTCGATCAATTTGAACTCGGAAATAACTCAAAGATTTTACGCCTGAATAGCAGACAGATCAGATCATCTCCATGCATATACATCATACGCTCAACAAGACTGCACAGACCTAGCATTTAATCGCCCATAAAATTCTTGAGGCAAAAATAATCGATACGAATCTTTGATTTGCCTCTCCTTGATCGCTTGGGGGATTCGTACTTTACACTGAAGCATACACTACTCTGCCATGCTCTTGTTTCCGGGTATATTGATATTAAATAGTACCTGTATCACGCCCGGACACGGATGAATCTGAAGTGCATCGGTACATCATATACCCATACACGCTCACAGTTGCAACTGTAGTGAATACAGTATCTACTCCAGGATTTTGGAGCGAGTACGCACCAAATTGGAGCACGTGGCGATGGAATCTGCTCCATTTCCGCGTGTCAGGTCAGACAGCGTAGCTAGCAGTGTGCCCAAAGGTTATTGTTTTGTAACACTTGTAAGGAAGTGCATCGCTTCTAAGTCTACCATATTGACTTTCTCATGAACTATAATGCTAAGCAAACAGCGCAAAAGGGCTTCATGTGGCACGCACACGGATATTTTCTTCTTTAAATATGAACTAAATAGACTTGTCGAATAAATTGAAAGTTTGAACGAGCTAAAGAAGAAAGCTGAGAGCAATTTAAGTGCTGCCAGGAAACTCAGGTAATGTATCTAAAACCTGCATGAATTTCAAAAAATTAGAAACACGAGTCGTCTGGATATTATTGGTCTTATTTTATCATGCATTTTATTTTTTTGTAAAACAAAGCTAGCTTAGATCACCACTAATGCTGCTGCTTAAATTATAGTTCAAGTAGCAAAGCCAAATTGCGACCATTGACCAGCAAAGCCAAATCCGACCGTCGTGGTAACATTTTTATCTTGATGATCTTCGTTCCTGCGGTGCACGCGGAGACTGATCAAGCTTCGTCAAAAATCCATCAAAAAAATTGTGTACTGACAGTCCACAGGAATGTGCCACAATTCGTTCACCAGGGTCCATTCATTTAGTCGACGCCTGGACACTAAAAACGGCGAGAGGTCAGCTGCACTTAAAGTATGTAAAGTCTGAACTTCTAGTGAAATGCACAAACTTAACGAACGGACAAGAGAATGACACGAAATAAGAGCAGTGCTGTGTGTGTATGGTTTCAGAGTCGTCGTACGATGTAAATTTAACATTAAAGCGCAGGTAAATTAAAGGCTTTTCGTGCTCCGAGACCTTCTATGACGACTAAAAAACAGTTGGAAAAAACAGCTTCGTCTTCATTCGGAGAACGTGCACACAAGAGTCTGCTTCGTTTTCCTCATGCAGAAATAGAAGGAAGTTAACACGCCCCATGCTCGCACATGGTTCACCTGCATAAACGAGCTCAAACAACCACTCGACCTTGTCAAAAATGGTGCCCTGTACGAGTATAGTAGGCTGTCCACTGATGAAACTCGCAGCATTCACACGGAGGTCACAGTTCGTGCGTACAGTAAATGATCGTCTAACACCGACCGTAGAGTAACGATACCACTAGAGAACTGCTTGGAGCGAACACTGCAGTCTAATATCTCGTGACATTTTGTTTTATCTTTTGTGTTAATTAATTTCTACCGCTATTATCATTCACGATATTCAATTGTACCGACCAATTTTGAATCTGATCATAGGAATGAAATATGACGAACCTGGAAAATATGCATTATGTAACATATTTTACCGATGAACATTTAGGTGAATGAAAAACTCATGTACGTATTATTATGTTAAAAAGTGACAGTGTCGTCATCACTCCATTTATGTCCTACATAGTGCCGTATTCCTACGAAATGTCAACTGCATTTACGATCAAAACACACAGCAGTCACCATTTATAGAACAAACGAAGGCCTTAAGGGCGAGGAACTCCTGTGTTAAATAACACATTCGTGGGGTGTGGTTGGGGAGTTGTGTGGTGAGGAGGTGACGGGGTGTGGTGATAGGGGAGTTGTGTGGTG
>VCRD01000170.1:327725-352641 GCA_006783055.1 Trinorchestia longiramus
GTGGTGGGGCCTAACCGCAAACACGAGCTGACCCCAGCCTTGAAGGAAAAACTGGTGGGGGAAATACTATACTTCCCCCCCCCCTGCCTCCCTCTGCTTCAGGGGAAAGTATTATGGAAATAAAAGTGTCAAATTCGGGTAAAAACAAAACACTTGAATACATGCAGCAGCAGCTGGCAGTATTACAGTGGTGCGTAGAGTTGCTTCAACCATCAACAAACGTCCAGTTAAGCTACCAAATGTTGGCTTTAAATTAAAATATGCAGTAAACATAGTGTCATGTCGACTGTAAAACTAAGTTGCCTAACACCGTCCTTCATATACATAGAAATTGAGCGTGTGTATAAACACGTATATATACATATACAATATAATCGTATGTATATGTATTTATACATATATATATAAATACATATACATATATGTATTTATATATATATGCTTATATATATACAAAAAATGGTATTATATAATAGAAATGCATCACCAGCTTGGTCGACTGGTGAGCGAATCTGCTTGCGAGCGGAAAGACCCGGGTTCGAATCCCGCTGCCGACATGGTTGACGCGGCTAGAAATACGGCATGGGACTTGGGTAAACAACAGAATAATTATCGAAGTAATTATCCGACCCAAGAATGGGCCAGAAGGTTCGTTCCTATAGCCTCATTCTATTCTATTCTATTCTAAATGGTATATATGCGTATTGTGAATATTCCATTTTTCTAATACATGTGTATCTTGCAATTAAAAAGCTGTTCGTATTACTACTACAGTTAGGCAAGCATACTTAAAACGCAGCCCACAGTTCGGCTCCGTAACACAACATACATGAACTCTGAAGTTTCAAACTTCTTTCTGGCGTCCAAAAACGTGAACAAATGTACGCGTGAAAATTTACCCGCAAGATAGAACGGTGACGCAGACAAGTTAGAGATCCCACGAACATTTGTAACAGTTCAACAGAGTGGAAGGTTGGGAAGAGTTGGGTATCAGCTCACCAATCAGAGCAAATTATTATTAGGAGCTACCTTCCTCAATCATTCATTAAGATTTGCGCTGCGCAGTATGTGCTGCATTTATTCACCAGCTTGGTCGACTATCACCAGCTTGGTTGACAATCCCCAGCTTGGTCGACTGGTGAGCGAATCTGCTTGCGAACGGAAAGACCCGTGTTCGAATCCCGCTGCCGACATGGTTGACGCGGCTAGAAATACGGCATGGGACTTGGGTAAACAACCGAATAATTATCAAAGTAATTATCCGACCCGAGAATGGGCCCGAAGGTTCGTTCCTATAGCCTCATTCTATTCATTATCAAATACACTGCACGGTAGAGTGCATGAATTATGGAATATTCATCCAAGAGTTTAGTTCAATTGAACAGCTCTTGGAGTGGAAGCATTTTCTCAGATGTACGCATAACAAGTCAGCCAGGAATAAGTCCGCAGATAAATTTGACTTTGCCAAAATAATAATCAGTTCATTTACTTTGGCTTTATCATCAGTAAACCAATATATGGTATGCGCCCGAATTTTCTAGTGTCTTGTGTATCTTTGGGTTACAACATTTTTTGGTAACGCGGTATTTTCCTTTTATTTCCTCATTTCATATCATGTGAGTCACTAACAGTGACACTTACTCATGTGCACACAAGATCATGTACACCAAAGGGGAAGATTTCCAAGTCAACAACATCAGAACAAAAGCACAGAAATTTTTTCAAATTGAAACAAGAATAAAAGTATCGATATCTTACGAACGAACCCGTACACGAGACGTCCGTATATTATTTTTCCATTTACCTTTTTCCGTACCTTAAATTACAAATTTTCGATGGTAAAGAGTTGGTCGTACTAACAAAAAGTTCCTAGTTTTGCACTTACAGATTACTCAGAGAAGCATTTCAAGTTATACAGACACAGATTACTAATATTGAGAAACAGTCGTGGTATTATAATCACTGATCTAAGACATATCTTTTAATACCATACTATAAAGACAAAGTTAATTATTGCTTCCCAACGTGCCCTACTCGAGCAAGAGTATAAGACGTTGTGTTAATACAATAACGAAGTGACATCCCACACGACCAGGATCCCAGAAGGATGGAAGCAGTAAGCAAGAGTGAACAATTGTGACGAGCTGGTATTGTCTATACTTGTGTCTTACACGTGTACTTATAATTTAGGGTAGCCTTTATTTCTTTTTATAAATTCAAAGGGTCCTGGGGTTTTCAAATGTTCGTTTGAGGTAAAAGAACTGTGTCAAAATTATTAAAGCAATCAATTATTCAAAGAGCGTTGGTCAATTCGAATATATGTACATCTAATATTTCTGATAGGCTGGAGGCTCCTGTAGATATATTATGTATATATTTGAATGAGCCAACGCTTATCAGTATACTAGATAAATGATAAGACTCCAAGATGTCCTCTTTCATTTGATGTATAATAAACTTTTTTGGTTCTATTAAGTTTCATTTTAATAATTTTTAAAAGTATGAATAAGTTTTTGGTCCAACCGTTTTAATTGACACATTAGCCAAGTGTATATTATTGGCGCACCCCCCGCGTATTTTAGTGGCACATCACAAAGAATGGCCAGAATGGCCTTGACAACCACGGCAGAGCAGGAAGACCTTGAAAATCAGCCTAAGGAACGGTTTCGCTCTCGTGCAACTCCGAAGAATTTCAGAGCTATTCATCTGCAGCAATACTTCCGTCTGCACGAGAGCCAACTCCCATCTTGACATTCCTCTCCCCTCTTCAGCTCAACATTCTTCTACTCGACAATCTTCAGAAAATGAGACTGTAAGAATGAATCATTAAATTTTAAAAGGCAAGGAGTGGAACATTGTCAATTACTTCTATGCGACTGACCAAAGTTTATCTTGAAAATACAACTATTAATACCCTAATACCTTGAACCTAGCTTTGAAGTCAATACAAATTATAATCTTTATCCGTGTTCAATACTCTAAATTATCGCACATAGGATTTTTTGACGTGGTCTGTGGGTGTGCAGGTGGGCGGAGACTAGTGAAGGAGACACGTGAATTACAACAGCTTGCGGGTGCCCCGCTTCCAGTCACGCGTCTCAGTCATACACACTGTTGGTCATTAAACTGAACTTTCACTGAAGCTTTTGATTCTGATAACGTTAATTCTAACGTGACATTTGAAATAAAAGATTAGAAGATACAGTTCGTAAAATGCTCAAGTGTGACCGCAAAAATTTGAATATTTTACGCATAATTATGTACCATTTAGATTGATAGGGAAGTTTCATTAAAGGTTATGAATACCATGAATAATTAATAAAAATTTCATGAGGTATATTAAGCTGTGATGACGTGCAGCAAAATACCACAGCTTGGATCAAAATTTCACAAGGTCATTTGCGAAAACACTTGGTTTCTTTTCCAGCTTAACTACGTCATCAAAACGATATTTTGAGTAAACCCATTCAATGTGAACCAATCATCAAAATAACATTTCTTTCACAAAACTACGTTAGTTTTTCCCCAATTATTAACTTACTCACGCACGTACACAACTTGAAGTGGCTCAGAGGATTGAAAAATATCACTAGTTCTCAGATCATCAGAACAGCCCAGCCTAAAGATATACATTACTTTTCGCTTCACGAGCCTTCGTTCCGTCTGGTCGATTTAGAACTGGACGACAGCGACCCCCACGTTGTCTACACGCCCGGAAAGCTCGTGACGTCATCACAGGCATCCGCAAAAAAGGTGCTCGAATTAAAGGACATAAATCTGAGGGATGGAGGGCAGGCAGAAGGAAGTGCCCAGCCCTGCCCTTGTGGGCGCTGCCCTTTAGGGCGACAAGCTCCCCTACGAGCCTGTGTTGCTCATCTGGGGCGCTAAGTGTAACCCCGTGTTCAGTGTAACCCCGTGTCCACTGTAACCCCGTGTCCAGTGTAACCCCGTGTTCAGTGTAACCCCGTGTCCAGTGTAACCCCGTGTTCAGTGTAACCCCGTGTCTAGTGTAACCCCGTGTCCACTGTAACCCCGTGTCCAGTGTAACCCCGTGTCCAGTGTAACCCTGTGTTCAGTGTAACCGTTTAATGCTACAACTTCCACTCCAATGCAGTCAGTATTTCTGAACGTGCAACAATTTACAGAGTGTATGAGGTACACCACGCACACCAGTGCACAGCCACGCCTGTACTGCAACCGTGTATTGAATACAAGTATACTCCAAAAGTATCAGAATGCTATTAAAATAATAAAACAAATTCAAGCTTTGCATACCCAACAAAATGTTTTAAATGAGAGAATAAAGAAAGTTAAGCGAAAAAAACATGAAACATCACACGGCCATGAGAAATAAATACTTACAGATTAGAAATATTTATAGATTCATCGTACACACGCAATACTCTGAAAAATACTATATGTGATACTCACAATTTCTCATTATTAGTTTATTGAAATTACTATTATTATTTAATACACTATCAAAGACCCAAGAATTACGTCATGGGTGTAGCAATACTACCGCTACTTAAGACATTTTCACTTACCTAAGTCCAAAATAAGGGTTGCTACCGTGCACAAAATAAATATTTTGAATAACATTTGCAAATTCAAGCAGTTCAAAATAAAAGCAAATACATTTGTATTATACAAAATATTTATGCGAAAATATAGCTTGCTAGATAATAGTATGTTTTATTTATCGTGAACATTCCACAAAAATTCAAGGATTTATAGTGTCTTTAGGCAGATTTAAAGTAGGTTCGTTTTGTGAGGAGCAGAGCTCATCTGCGACTCATTATCGTATGTTTATGATTGTATTTTAACTCATGATGATCGTTACGCGCATATGTATCTGGAAACAAAATTTAAATAAAATTTGATAACTAGTTTCGAAGGTGTAAATGTTTTCAGAGGTGATTATTTTTACTAGTGGTTAACCCAGCCTTTTACAGTTCTTTGTAAGGAGTGAATAGATAAAAAAAATCATTTAGTTCCACAGTCAGAGGTGGGAGATCGTAATAAAATGCCACACTGCATGAAATGCACACAGTGCATACTAATTGATCACAGTAGAATTAAAATTTCAAATACGATAAAATTAAATGAATTTAGCGAAAGAAACAATGATCATCAAGGTGCGGCTTTATCGTACTGCAAGTACTTTTCTGAAGCTACACAGCATGCTACATGAGTGTGCATTCTACAACTACAGCATAGCTCACCCTTACTTCTGCTTAGAGCACAGAACTGTTAGAATTAAGGAAAAAACGGCAGATACTGATGCACTTCGAGCAGTTAATTAATCGAGCTTCTAGAGGTTGTCAGACTGGATAGGCTGGATTGCCAACTATTATAAGAACACATAGAAAGTGCACAACAATAAGCGATAACTGAATAAGAGTGCAGATGTATACACTTTCATACATTTATTGAAGACTACCTCGGTACATTCATATCTATTATTCCGCCATCATTGCAGTTGGCCTTTATCGTTACATTAAAAGTAAGTTACTCCTACGATGGGAAAGCATAGATTCTTTCCAACAAAAATCTATTCATTTTTCATTATAATATTTGACAGTATTTCTACTTTCCTCAGCAGACTACGCAATTCGAACAATACCAGTAGAGATAAGTTTGATCCGGTTTTTAACACGTTGCCTGCGATTACCTAGCCGGTGCAAATCTTTACTTTGTACACACAGTCACTAGAAAGCTTTGAAAAAATTACAGAACCTAACCTGAGTGACCCACCGGTGGGTCGTATCGCACTCAACGTGTTAATTATGCCTGGTTTTTAAATGTACGGTGTCTCATAATAACTGTTAAGGTCTCTTACTGACATGCTCAGGCCGAATGTTCTGCACTATTATTGTCAAAATTTATTACTACGTATTGGCAATTTATTCTAATCTTATTAAACATCTCTAAATTCCTTATCATAAAAATTCTGTGACAACTAGAAAGTAGAATACTTAGGACCTGGAACCTGAATATTTTTTCACTATTATTAATTTCAAAAGAAAAACATACGGTGAAAGCTTGAGGGAAGCATTTTAATAATTCATTTGCCGAGTTATCGCTTATTTTGTTCAGTTTGATTATTTTATTGTTAATTCTTGGCAAATAAACTCGTAGATCTCGAGCTCTGGAAAGTGTAAAATCACGGACGCCGCAGTATTAGAAAATGGTTTCAAAATTATGCCAAGCAAGAACGTTCCCTCGTGTGAGACTCCACTCCCTTATGTGGTTCATAAAACATAACTTTTACATTCACTAATTCAACATACACAACGAATGTTTGCTTAAACAATTCACCTGAAAATTTATGTACGTACATTAAATAGAAATTTTACGGAAAAAACTTATGGAAATCATCCGAATTAAATTTCAAGACCAGAAAGAAAAAATAGGAATGATAATGAAAAAAATGCAAACAATTTTGTTCAGCCACAGTCTCGCACAAACATCATCTCACCATAAACAAGGGTGAGACGGTTATTGTTTCCTAATTCTTAGGAAAAACGCAAAGCCTGAATTAACCATGTTCAGTTTTTTCCTGTAATTCCCACACTTTTTAAAAATTCTCTTCTTAACACGTTGACTCCGATTGCCTGATTGGTGTAAAACTTCACTTTGTACGCATAGTCACTAGAAGGATCTGTAAAAATTACAGAACCTAACCTAAGTGGTACACATACGTACGTACCACTTCGGAGTCAACGTGTTAACTAAATCATACGCTGTTGCATGAGTTTTAGGAACTATTTTCCAATTGATTGAACAAACTTCACTAAATACACAATCTCTCTGGTATAATTCAACTTGTATTGAGTGCAACAATCGTGGTCTACAATTGTGTAGGGTGACTAAGTATGTGATGTATGTATTTTCTAGCTCACAGCATCAATCACGACTCGTTTATGTTTGGAACACAAGTTCATAACCGGATGGAAAAAAACCAAGGACACACTGACTATGTCCTTGACTAAAAATAATACGGTTTCGATATGCCACAAGCTACCTACATACATATCGTAGCCGCTTATTTCCGTGTATGAAAAACATCCGTAAACATTTCTTTCGTTAATCTTAATGCAACCCAAAATTATAAAATGATCTCCTTACCAAACGTGGACGGAATCATAGAATTTTTCCAGAAACCATATCAGTAAAATTGAAAAGTAATCAAAACAAGTAGACACAATACACCATTGAGCGAAACAACGCTAGAGAAATAGGCTGATTGCCAGTTTATTCGCACTGCATTAAATTTTCATCTCACACACAAGTTCACAGAACTTGAAAGTCAGAGTGGCATTACATTTTTTAAATATAGATGATTGATTTACCCTGGCAATCATTAAATTCTATTCCCTTAACTACCGAAGTCATTGGTCCAGTTAGATGTGGCTCATGAAAAACTAACTTGACGCTTGTTCGTTATCACTCAGTCGTTAATCTCAACCCAAAACCACACGCTAAAAAACGTAAAATATGATCGGCAGAATAATATTGTAGAAATCGTTTATTTAGGTCACTAAGCCCAAGTAAATTATAAAAAGTACATGATGGACTTATATACTATAATTTCATGATACCTCTGAAACCACAAGGCATAGTTGTAAAGCAGTGTGTTACAAAAAATCACTCATTTCAATACCTTTTCACCTAAACCCAGAGTTGGCGCCGAAACAAATCTTGGATAATGAGTTGCCGGTAGTCACACAGGTACTGCATTCATTACTGAAACGCTGCGCTGCCACGACCACTCACAGCCACTGCTACTGGCTCACTGACCTGCGTTGTGGTTGACACAAGATTTAAGGGACGCCGCAGTACAGTCCTCACCAGGTAATGACTAAGCATCGAAAAAATGACCATTACAATGAGCTATGTTTAGCCCCCTAATAACACGAAAGCAAAGTGCACTATATATACCAGTGTATCTCCATCTCTTTCTCTATCTCTCTGTCTGTGTGTGTCCGTTCTATTACTTCTTATCTATTACTGAAGAAAAATTATTGAACTGAAATCAGAATAGGTATACATGTATTAAAAACATTGTATTGTGGATACCAAAAGCGTCGAATTGCTATAAAATACCTCATTTTTCAGTTATTTGTCTTTTTCTCTGACACAGTCATGAATTGGTAGATAAGAAACAGAATAGAAGTTTTGTATATATTCACGAAAAATATCCAGGTTCTTTAAGTACCACGGGTAAAACTGAAAAATACATTTTATGACCTAGATCCTTAATTATATGTATCCCTTTTAAGCCGCGGAACTTCCACGAGTACTATCTTGGCCGTGTTATCGGGAGATGAGTTACAGAATGGAAGTTTTGTAGATATTCATGAAAAATATTCATCTGAAACACCATGATTGTCGTAAATCTTTAAAAAATTCGTTTTTATAATGATATCAAATTTGTCAAATCTGAACCGTGGAGCTTCCATGGGAACTGTTTAATGACTAAGAAAACTAAATTTAAAGTGTTTAACGTCTCGATTAACCGTTACCTTACTAGTTACATCACTATATCACTATAATAATAAGAGCCGCGTCCGTCCATCCGTCCGTATGACCCCTTCTTCCAATCGATAGCTTTGATAGCAAGGATAAAGCTTAAGAAATACAAGAAATTATACTATTGCATTATTTTTCTGTGACGATTCAATTCCCTTTCACTTGCATTATGGTATCCAGAATACGCACTCGGCTTATTTTTACAAATAGAAATTCTCTTTGGAGCTTTCTCTGTTAAAATTCATCATATTGCTTTGATATTTTTGATTGATAATGCGAAAAGAAATGTTTTAAATTCGTTTGACCAGTAACCTGGCTACCACTTAGTATAAGGCCCAAGATTTTGGAACTTGAGTTATTGTTTTCGAAATTGTGATTTTCTTGAAAAGCTTCGAAGAGATAATAGACGACATTTCCGAATAAAATTCCGGCAAAAAAGGCCAACATAGGTAGAAACGTGTCCAACCGTAAGAGAGAAGCAGCAAGACTTCGGCAGCAAGAAAAACGTTGTTCGTCCGATAGAAAACTGATTCTCTTCCCAAGCCCAAAACTGCTTCACGAGAATTTTTCAAATATTCTTCTTTGTACTGAGATTACTGATATTAAGTGATTACTGATATTAAGTTACCTAAAGGCCATTTATTTTTTTTCAGAATTGTTTGTTGTTCATTCTAATCCGAAAGTTTAGATTCTATTTTAACTTCTGTAAATTTTTAAGCAGCTGCTCTCGAGTTTGATTTCAAAGGGAGAAATTAGAGAGTTACCGGCTATTTTAGTTTGTACAGTACAAAAGCGCCTAAGATTTCTAAATAAAGGTCGCTGCTTAGTTTAACTCCTCAGCTGCTTTCATTCTTTTTTCCTTATTCTTCCCTGATCTTCATGCTACGCTACTTAGTGCTAGTGGTGGAATAGCAACAGTAATTAGGAGGACTTTTCAGTTGCGGTGGGAATAGACTACGGTATTTTGGAAAATGCTAACAGTAGTACATATGTCATAAGCAAAATTAAAGTATTTCTGACAGCTTTCCGGAGACTATTAAAGTTTTACATCCTTAAAAAAAAAATTCGATGTCTCTGTAATTAATAATTATGCTGAAATGTAATTATGTAGTTAAAATATACAGTAACACCTCTACACACGATTGCCTCTACATACGAATTTCCCAACATTCAACGTAAGATTCGATCAAATTATCGACTCTACACCCGATGGAAAATCCAACTTACGACGTCGAAGTTTCGTGGTTAGCCCGCTATGCAGCAGCACTCACGACGATATGGAGAGTTCAGTTCACAGTTCCGCTTCGCTTCGTAAACATCTCTGGTGATCGGCATTTACGTCTTAGTGATAATTAGTGTTATTTTTTCATTCTTTTTCATTATTCCATTATCATGGGTTCTAAAAAGGCTAGTGCGATTTATAATTTATTTCTTTTTACATGTCTAATATTTTACAATGCATTTCTGTAGGTTCTCTATGAGTAATTATCTATTTATTAAGGAGTTATGGTAGGTTTTTGGCTGCGGAACGAATTAAATGGTTTTACATGTATTCCTATAGGAATAATTGATCCAACATACGAATAATTTAACATACGAAGTAGGTCCCGGAAAGAATTAAATTCGTACGTAGAGGTGTTACTCTACTTTACTAATTTGTCAAACTTTAAGAAGGAAGTATATGTTACCAATTTCTTAAATTTCAAACGTGAAGGGGAAAAATTTTCTTCGTCAGTGCTTCCACTGTACTCGAGTGGTTGATTAGTTACTTGTGCTAGAGATGAGCAAGCGAGCTCGCCCCTGGTTCGAGTCTCCACCGAAAACACTCGAATTGTTTTGCTTGTGTCCATGACAGACCTAGTTACGCGGCCCGACGACAATACATATACTGTATACTGTATCAGAAACAAAGAGTTTTTTGTTAGTTTGATGAATCACATTTTAATGCAAATGTAGCTACAGATAAAATTTTGCTCGTTCAGTTATCCTACAAAAATGATGCACCACTTTCACAATCAGTTTAATTCATCTGTTTGTCAAGATATGGAATTCTTCGTGAAGTCGTCCTCATGCAGCATTTGTGTCTACTTCACAACAGCAGCTTCTTGCTCGAGTTTTTAATGGTCATGCAGAAGCACGTGGGACTGACTTTAGCTCGCCTGTCTGATCTCATCGTCTGTTACAAACAAAACAAACAAACAAACAATCTTTATTTCCAATCAAGTACACAGTACATAGACATTTATTACATTGGTTTTTAAATTCTTAAGGTTAACATTTTTAGAGTAAGGATGATGGTGAGCTCCATGCGACGATCCTGGGATGTGTCCATGGGCGATGAGTTGAGGTCTTACCGATAAGTGCGAGCTCACGGCGTGAAACGAGAAACAGCTCGTATTCATTGCCGGGTTTCGAACCCGCACGCAGTCTTTCTGCACAAGCAGAGACCCGATACAGAACACGGGCCGCATACCACTCGACTACGGTGGCAGCTGCCGTGGACGCCCATCGTGTTCGTCTGCACGACGCAGACGACTTTATTGTCGTCCCTTAATAGATGCAAACTGCGGCGAATCGTAAAACTGAGAGAAAAACCTAATTTCATGAAAGCATGTGACGCTGACAACAAAATAACATGTTTTTGGTTTGCGTGTTGGATGTAGGAACTATGAAGAGTTTCATAGATAACGCGTCCTTGCTAGAAGGATCTCAGATTTTGTGTGAGACGAGAAGGTAATTTTCGCAATTTCATGCCAAATATTTCACCAAGACCTCACACTTTGTTTGTAGCACCTTCACGTGAAAAACAGATTCCAGAGTTTCATTAAGTGGATCTTTTACTTTACTTTTACGTTGCCTGATAGGACGAATTTTCATGTAAAAATTAACGCATGCACCTTTTCGAGATCTACCAGTAGGTACTGTACATAATTTTGAGCTCCTGACATAAAAAGTGCATACCTAAAGTCGTACAATTATTTGAGTTATTGTATCTCTGGCTGAAATTCCCTGCAGATATCCTCAGATTCAAGTACAGGTGCTGGTAGTAACGAACCTATAATGCAAACTAACAACTGAACTGCTCGCTTCTCTCAGTTACGTTGCCTAGTGCAGCCTGGGCCTAGTAACCTGGCCTAGTGCAGCCTCGCCTAGTGCAGCCTGGCCTAGTGCAGCCTGAGCCTAGTGCAGCCTGGGCCTAGTAACCTGGCCTAGTGCAGCCTGGCCTAGTGCAGCCTGGGCCTAGTGCAGCCTGGGCCTAGTAACCTGGCCTAGTGCAGCCTGGGTGGCTGCAGATTGTTTCAAATTAACATTAAAGTGTTCATATATTTGTCATATATTCTATTTAAATTTTTCTTTTACGTACTTGTAATGAGATAAATCAAAAGACGCTTTCCATTTTCAATGATTAAACATGTTGTTTTAACTACTTTTTTATAACATTTATTCTTTTCATACCTAACGGAGAAACACAGACCAAACCTTTAAATTCTCAATATCCTACATATGGATGATTAGTAAGCATACTAAACTAGAACTGTACGAGTAAGCCAATAACTGATACTCATCATGGATGTGAGTTACAATCAGGTTCAATTTACTGATTTTGTTGCAGCTTGTAAAGCAAAGAAAAAGCGCTCAGGCAACCCCTCGTGCTTGAAGCGGAAGGTTTTTTACACATAATTAACGAAAGTAACCTCGTACTTTTACTTTAGCGCGTATCTTGGCTACCATCTTGCATTTAGCGTTGAGTTTACAAAGGGTCAGTTTTAGGCAACAGCACGGCACTTGAAAGTGACCTTTAAGTGTTAGTTTTCGAATGAGACTATGAGCATAAATTCCTCTTTTGTGTTGAGTATCTAGAGTCATCCACGGACAGTCTGTGATCGGTGCTTTGTTCCACGGAAGAGAGTGTACGAAAACATGGGTTGCAATACTCGACGTGTAGTCCATTCAAACCAAATGATAACTATTCCACCATACAGGGTGTCTCGCAAAAATATACCTGCTTTTTGTATTTATCATACTTCCAGTTGAATTGAGGTATTTTAAGATTTTTTATTTCATATTATAGTAAATTTTGTTTTTCATTTAGAGAAAAAATTGTGAATATTTACTGAATTATGTGCTCAGTAAGAAGTTGAATGAACAGGAGTAGATTATGACTTGTGCCAAGGAATTATTGCAATAACATTATTGACATTTTTTCTTTAATTCCAGTTTTCCGAACAAATTTAATAAATAACAATAAATAATATATTCAAAATAAACTTTAACAAATCAAGTACAAATCAACCTTTAGTAGCCTTCAACATGACCACGGTTCCTCTCAAGACAAGTATTAGCTCGATTTATCATAGCACCAACTGTTTTCCGGATCATTGTTCGAGCGTTCTTCAATCTCTTAAATACGTCCTCTACCTGTTCTCGTAATGTTTCTAATATCAGAGGTGACGTTTTAAATATGAGATTCTTTACATATCCCCATATTAAACAATCGAGCAATGATCCGGAAAACAGTTAGTGCTATGATAAATCGAGCTAATACTTGTCTTGAAAGGAACGGTGGCCATATTGGAGGATACTAACAGTTGATTTGTACTATAGTTGTCAAAGTTTATTTTGAATATTAATATTATATATTAATATTATTATTATCATTATTTATTATTTATTAAAGTTGTTTGGAAAAGTGGAAATAAAGAAAAAAATATCAATGTTATTACAATATTGTTCAAGACACAATCTACCCCTGTTCATTCAACTTTCTGTGCACACATAATGTAGTAGATGTTCAAAATTTACATAATTATGAAACACAATCTAAAAATATCTTAATTTCAACTGGAAATATGATAAATGCGAAAATCGTGTACATTTTTGCCATAAAGTCTCTTATAAAAGTCTCTCATAAAGTCTCAACAGCACCTCTTCCCCAAACAGGATCCCTGAAACACACAAATGTAAAACGTGATTAAAAACTATAATAAACACTAAATACAATTAAACAAATTTGAATAAAATATCTCATCAATTGCATTTGTAATAAATTTTTGAAATGGTAAAGAGACTTTATAGACACCCCGTATAATAATACACAGTTTGTTGCTGGCTTGTGTGGTCCGTCTCTCTGTCACGCTCTTAACGATTTAGATAAGAGAAAATTTGTTAGGGCATACATGTATTGTAAGCATTGTATTGTGGATACCAAAGGCCCATCCTCCAATGTGAAAACTTCTTCGCAAAAACCGCGTCCACTTGCAAATCAAAAGGAGAAATCAGTAAAAAACATGTGAATTTTCACGTGTTGGTTTACAAGTAATGAAGAAAAAATGTGCTATGAAAACGATTTTACATTTTAAATTAAGATGAAGGTATAAATATTCTTACAATTAATATCTTAGTTGTAAATTGTCAGTAGAAATAGCAATGCTCTTTGGCAGTCGAAACCAATCCTACTCGGTTCCCATTAGTACGACAAATTCAACCCAACTAAAATAAATTAGAAAATCTAAAGTAATAACCTAACGTGAATTTTAGTTTTTCCATAGTCACTTTGATCCAAAAGGACCACGATGCACAGCTGTCATGGAAGCATCGCGCTTCAGTTTTTAGAAATAAAGTTACATTCTAAACATTAATGTCATGAAAATTTTCTAGAATTGATGATGAAAAGACTGTAAAGAGGTAATTCTATGAACTTATTTGGCTTTATTATGTTAACTAGACAGTTCCCGTAAAAATTTCACGATTTAGATTCGACTAATTTGAAATTATTATAGAGATGAACATATTAAAGATTTACGACGAATTATTGTATTTTGAATGAATATTTTTCATTAATGTATACAGAACTACCATTCTGTATCTTATCTAATGATAGCATGGCCCAGATAGTATCTATTAAAATTTCTTGGTTTAAAAGTGATGAAATTAAAGATCTATGAAATGAGATGCATTTTTCAGTTTTACCCGTAGTACCATCAGAATCAGAATATTTCCTGAATATATCCAGAACTTTCATTTTGTATCTTTCCTAACGATAACATGACCTTGTAAGAGAAGAAAGTTGATAACAGAATAAATGACATGTTTTACAGTGATCCGGTGCCTTTAGTATCCACAATACAATGCTTGTAATACATGCATACCCATTCTAATTTCAGTTCAATAATTTTTCTTCAGTAATAGATAGGAAGTAATGGGACGGACACACAGAGATACAGCAAGATGGAGATACATAGTCGATTATATATGTAGATAATTTATGCACACATATTTTGGTATTATTCATTATCACAAACCCAACATTTTACTGAAATACACCTGCTTACCGTGCACTATGAGCTCTTTTCCCTGTCAGAGCACCAGATGAAGAGTCATGGAAGATGTGTGTTAATTGCATTAGTTCATACGTCTACTGTCTGTGTCGTACTGACATAACTGTTGTTATACATCAATGCGCTGGACAACAGTTGCGCCCAGTTCGGTTTCTTGACATGGAGTACTCCGAAGAAAATTCCCACACTTTTAAGTAATTTTTTGCTAGTTACCATGAAAAACCTACCAAGCTATAATCATTATGTCTGAACAAGTTTTTTGATTGCTCCGCAAATAATACCCTGCAAATACGCTGATAAGTTCAGTCTATTCGAACATTCTCTGTTAAAATAATAGACTTTAGGTAAATCTATCTACCTTTGCATCAGTTATCAACATAGCAAAAATTTCCGACACTAAACATTTTCCTTTCAAATTGCAAGTAAATGAACGACTTTGTCTTACTTGTTAACATATTATAAATGGTGGCCAACAAAAACGTACAAATCGATATCGTTGATATCGATTTATATGTTCTTTGTGGACACTCTTTATATACAAAAAAGATGGCTTTCAAACGTTTAAGGTGTGAATTATCTTCAAAGTTTTCTTGCTGGGAAGTTTGGTGCGATAGGAAGTAGTGAATCCCAAACTGTAAAGCCGATCGCGACAATAGAGAAGATCTCTTGGTGGAATTTTAACATTTATAGCAGCGCAACAACGCCAAAAATAAATCTTGTATTGTACATGCTCATTTTTTCCACCTTCTTCCCAAAAAAATTAGCTGGGAATTAAACATTGCGCTTTCATTCCAATACGAAACACTGAAAATATGAGGAACAACTTTGTGCACCACTGAATATTCTCTAGCACACTTCATGCTCTTCAAGTGTGCGTGTTATACATACATCACTTACACATTTCTGCAGACTTGAAAGATACAGGGAAACTGCTTCGTATCAGACAGCTCGAGTAATACGTAGTACATAGAAAACGTGAAATAAAATTTCTAGAAGATATATGAGCCAAAGTAGAAGCGTATCAACCTAATTATGAAGAACTAGACAGTTCCCATGGAAGTTCCTCGGTTTAGATTTTACTGATTTGAAATTATTATAGAGATGAATGCATTAAAGTTTAGTGACGAATTATTGTGCTTTAAATGAATATTTTTCGTTAATACATATTTACAGAATTTCCATTGTGTACCTTATCTACCGATAACATCGCCCAGATAGTACACGTTGAAATTCCCTGATTTGAAAGTGATAAAATTCAGGCTCCATGAAATAAAATACATTTTTCAGTTTTACTCGTGGTACTATCATTATCTGAATATTTTTCTTGAATGTATAGGGAACTTCCATTTTCTATTTTATTTACCGATAACATGGCCGTGTAAGAGAAGAAAGCCAATAACGGAAAAAAATGCAGTATTTTATAGTGATCTGACGCCTTTGGTATCCACAATACAATGCTTATAATACATGCATACCCGTTCATGCATACCTGTTCTGATTTCAGTTCAATAATTTTTCGTCAGTAATAGATAGGAAGTAATGGGACGGACACACACAGAGAGTGATGGAGCCACACTGTTTATTATATATGTAGATAACGAAGTACAATTTATACTATGTAATAGAAGTGGCCGGATATTATTCATTCAAAAAATGTTTTCTATTCCCTTCACTTCTGAATTAGATAGAAAAAATTAATGTAAAACAAACTATTTCTGAGGAGCTAAAATAACGTGCTTATCTTGAGTTAACTATTTATTTCTCAATGGGTTACAGTACACGTATAGTACGGTAATGTATGAATGGTAATGGCATACAGTGCATGTACTGTAAGCATTGTATTGTGGATACCAAAGGCGCCGGATTAGTATAAAATACACGATTTTTTCGTTATTAACTTTCTTTCTTTTCAAACTGGTAACTCCATAAAGACAGTGTCGACTAACAACTTAGTGAAAGATTCTTTAAACAATTTATAAAACTAGATAGTTCCCGTAGAAATTCCACGGTTTAGTTTTGACTAACTTAAATTACAGAGACAAATGTATGAAAGGTTTACGACGAAGTATTGTGTTGCAAATGAATATTTTCTATGAGTATACTCAGAATTTTCTTTCTATATCTTGTATAATAACATGGCCTAGATGATAACCATGGAAATTCCACAGTTTAAAAGTGATAAAATTAAAGATCAATGAAATAAAATACATTTTTCAGCTTTACTCGTGGTGCAATCAAAACATGAATATTTTTCCTTGAGCCAACCAATAATAATAATATGGCCATTTAGGAAAAGAAGTTTAATAACAGGAAAAAATGACGCATTTTATAGTAATCGAACATTTTTGGTGTCCAGAAAGCAATGATTATAATCCATGTATACCCGTATAGCTGAGATAATACATGCATACCCGAGAGACAGAGATGGAGATACACTGTGTATGATACATATATGATGGACAATGTATCTCCATCTCTCTCTCTCTCTCTCCCTCTCTCTCTCTCTCTCTCTCTCTCTCCATATATATATATATATATATATATATATATATATATATATATATATATATGTGTCTGTGTGTGTGTGTGTGTGTGTGTGTGTGTGTGTGTGTCCGTCTCATTATTTCCTATCTATTACTGAAGAAAAATTTTTGAACTGAAATCAGAACGGGTTTGCATGTATTAATAGGACTGTATTGTGGATACCAAAGGTGCCGAATCGCTATTAAAAATTCAATTTTTTCTGTTGTTAGTTTTCATTTCTTACACGGCCATGTTATCGGTATATAAGATACAAAATAGAATTTCTGTATGTATTGATAAAAAATATTCATGGGTAAAACTGAAAAATGTATTTTATTTCATAGATCCTTAATTTGATCAGTTTTAAACCAAGGAATTTCAACGGGTACTATCTGGCTCATGTTACCGGTATATACAATGCAAAAAGGAACTTCTGAGCGAAATTATTAAAAAAATTCATTTAAATAAACAATCATTTGTTGTAAGTTTTTAAAGCATTCATCTTTTTAATAATATCAATTTAATCAAATCTAAATCGTGGAATTTCTACTGTTTAGATTTTACTAATTTGAAATTATTATAACAACGAATGTATTAAAGATTAACGACGAATTATTGTGATTGGAATGAATAATATTTATTAATATATTCAGAACTTTCATTCTATATCTTATCTAACGATAACATGGGCGTGTAGGAGAGAAGGGTAAATAATGCAAAAAATAGCATATTTTATGGTGATCCAGCACCTTTGGTATCCACAATACAATGCTTGTAATACATGCATACCCGTTCTGATTTCAGTTCAATAATTTTTCTTCAGTAATATATAGGAAGTAATAAGATTGACACACACACACACACAGAGAGACAGAGATGGAGATACACTGTCTATTATACAGGGTGTCCAAGCGTTACGGGATCCGAAAACCAACTGACGCAACTCAAAAATTGGGCTTTGAGTTTTTATTGTAGTATCCACAATACAAATTTTGAAACACCAGTGATACATGCACTGTATTGTAGATACCACAATAAAAACTCAAAGCCCAATTTTTGAGTTACATCAGTTGGTTTTCAGGTCCCGTAACGCTTGGACACCCTGTATATATAGATACGTCGATTTTCCGCTCGCGGCACACTAGTACATACAATATAAATAACTAAACAGTCCCCGTGGAAGTTCCACGGTTAAGACTTTACTAATTTGAAATTGTTACAAAGACGAATGCATAAAAATTTACAACGAATTATTGTGCTCTAAATGAATATTTTTCATTATTATATATAGAACTTCCATTCTTTATTTTATCTACAGATAACATGGCCCAGATAGTATCTGTTGAAATCCTTTAGTCTAAGAGTGATCAAATTAAGGATCTATGAAATGAAATGTGTTTTTCAGCTTTACCCGTGGTACTATCAGAATCTGAATATTTGTCATTGATATATACAGAACTTTCATTCTACATTGTATTTACCGATAACCTAGCCCTGTAATAGAAGAAAGCTAATAACAGAAAAAATTGAATACTTTATAATGATCGGGCGCCTTTGGTATCCACAATACAATGCTTGTAATACGTGCATACCCGTTTTGATTTTAGTTCAATAATTTTTCTTCTGTAATAGATAGAAAGTAATAGGACGGACACACACAGATACAGAGAGATGGAGTTACCTAGTCTATTATATATGTAGATGATGAATGAGAATTTTTTCCAAAAGTGGTCACCCTCACGACATGGATGCCCTTTATCCGAACTTTGATATCTAGAAAGACTTCAGTGTTACTGCACTGATTAAATTGAGATATTAAGATACATAGTTAATGATTGATATCTATTTACTTAATGTTGAAACAATAATTTTGTGTGAGTTCTATGATCTGTATTCACCTAGAGCTTTATCGTAGTATTTCCTGGATCCAGGTAAGATAATCTATTTTTGTGTTAGTGTAAGTCGGACATTTTTATTGTTAAGACTCAACGCTTTATTAAACTTGTGACTATTAACTTACGCTGCTGCTCTCCCATTACAAGTTATTTAATTCTCACACTCTCTGCTCTCCCATTAAAAGTTATTTAATTCTCACACTCTCTGCTCTCCCATTACAAGTTATTTAATCCTCACACTCTCTGCTCTCCCATTACAAGTTATTTAATTCTCACACTCTCTGCTCTCCCATTACAAGTTATTTAATTCTCACACTCTCTGCTCTCCCATTACAAGTTATTTACTCACACTCTCTGCTCTCCCATTACAAGTTATTTAATTCTCACACTCTCTGCTCTCCCATTACAAGTTATTTAATCCTCACACTCTCTACTCTCCCATTACAAGTTATTTAATTCTCGCACTCTCTGGTCTTCCATTACTATATGTTATTTAATATCAAGTTACCATGTCATTGCTGTGGAGATACACTTCATGCCACTGTGTAAGCTAAACTGCTGTCCTGATATTTTGTGTTGTTTTTAAGCGTTTTGACTTAATTTCAAGTGGTAAAAATTGTGAAATTACTTAGTTTCAGGCGGTAAAAATTATGGGATTACTTAGTTTCAAGTGGCAAAGTTATCAGGTCACTTAGTTTCAAGTGGAAAAAGTTGAGAAATATAAATACTTTCGTGCACTACACAAAAACTGTAATATGCCACAATGTTAATGAAATTTACTTATTTTTTAACTTTTTCTGCAGTAAGTCTCATTAGAAAGAAACTTGTGTACAGGACCATTTAACTTGCTTCTGTGATTGTAAATCTCAGTACCATTTGACCTGTTCTTAATTTGTGATTGTATACCTCAGCACCATCCAGCTATGCAGACTTTCTCTAAATTATGAATGTCACTATGAATATTTGGTCGTACTTTTTCATATTTAACTCTGAGAACACAATTATTGCTGCAATGTTTTACAAGCTCTTCTTTCAAGTCCTTAAATACCAAACGGGATTCTTGTCAGTTTCGTTTTACATGTTTATGTTTAAGCGATGTGTGTATTATTGTGTGTTCTTTTAATCTTATGACACCTGAGCTGTTTACCAGAGTGTTATTCTGTATTCTCAATAGCATGTGTTTCTTAGGCTGCTTCCAATAGAGTATCTACTACTTTAGTAGTACATATAATAAAACAGTATCTTAAAACTCAATACGTACTAATCTCCGAAAGAAATTTCAGTGCGACTGACCAAGTTCTTTAGAGTATAAGAACTATCATTTGGATAATCACTTTCTTCTTGATGTTCAAGCCTAGAAAATTTGATTTCTTGCTTGGACATCACATTCAAAGGAGCTCATTTGCTTCAGTAAATAAGAGACTGGATGTCTTCGCATACATTTCAGTGCTCGACCATATCCCTGCACTTACCTCATACTTCTTCTGAAAAGTGTTCCAAGCTCTGCGTAGAAAGATGACCTAAATCTCGTCTATTTGCCTTGTCAATGTTTAACTCCAGCGTCTTCAATGAGTCTTGCGTCCGAAACTTTGGGGAGCATTTTTTTTGAGTGAAATTCGTGTTCGAAAGTCAATTTACTTTGATTTTTCAGTTGAAGGGAAAGAGGCCATGTTAGTTTTATGAATGCTTCAGTGATTCTCCAGCATGTTTGCGAATATTTTTTTTAAGACAACCATGGACTGCATTGACATCGGTTTTTGACATTTTTACCGCTACCCTCCTCAGTGTTTGATGAAGACCGTTCTTTTTCCTTTCTCCGAGGCATGTATCTGTAACGGGACGTGTCAAATTATATATTTAACTTTATTAGAAATTTCACTTTATGCACTCAATGTTTCTTGAGACTCGTAATATTAGAGAAGATGATAAACGATGTGAAATTCGTTGCCATTAATCAATCAAATGCTCAATTAGTCGTGTTGGAAATAATAATTGAGACAATCAACTGGCAATCCATGGAATGGTTCTTATTTACAAGTCTTTTTTCAATTTTTTTCGTTATAATTACATATGAGCAAAAAACAACAAATACCAATCAAATTCATGCAGTGAGCTTAATTTTCACTTATGCTTGAAATAAAAAATTCGAAATGAATGCACAATTTTCTGATGGAAGGTGACTTAGTATGGAAACTTTATCTTTTAGTTTCAATAAATTGCAGGTTACGAAACTCTGTAATGGAGCTAGAGTTAGTAAAGATTCTGGTTTCGTGGAAAGAATAAGTTCTCAACTTTTTACATTTAGTTTTTAAATCTTTAGGCTGATATCCGGAGAAATAGGTCAGAAATTCTTAAATCAAGATGCCTTTAAGTTTTGCGTACAGCTTTTGATCACATCAGGTGGAATGAGAAAGATCTCCATCTTGTTGAAACAACACGTAATAAATTTAACTCGAACCCTAAGAACAATTTTCTCCCATAATAAGGACAAATGAATTTTTACTTAATTATACCTTTTTTCTGAAAATAATAGGATTTTTTCAAGCATGATATATGATGTCAAGCTACCCCAATCGATGATGAGAGTGAGTTTTGCTTTCTAGAGAATTCTTCATCCACTTTAGTTTAATACAAACCTGCCATTTTGGACATTATGAAACTTAACCATAACAATAGGGCCTTCTCGGATAAGATTCATCAATGTCTTCGTTGTAGCTAGCCTCTTTTTTTGTGAGCTTAGGAAACATTTTCAGCTATGAAGTCGTCACAGGCTGTGGTGAAGTATTTCTCTGCATCAAGGCATCTCCTTCAAGTCACAGTATTTCTCAGCATGAGGGCATCTCCTTCAAGTCACAGTATTTCTCAGCGTAAGGGCATCTCCTTCAAGTCACAGTATTTCTCAGCATGAGGGCATCTCCTTCAAGTCACAGTATTTCTCAGCATGAGGGCATCTCCTTCAAGTCACAGTATTTCTCAGCATGAGGGCATCTCCTTCGAGTCACAGTATTTCTCAGCGTGAGGGCATCTCCTTCGAGTCACAGTATTTCTCAGCATGAGGGCATCTCCTTCGAGTCACAGTATTTCTCAGCATGAGGGCATCTCCTTCAAGTCTCAATAAATCGCTAAGCCTACTTGCATATCCTCGACTTCGAAGGCTTTCAAATTAAACTCAGGACTTTGCCATCCATGTTTATTCGTTTTATGGTATTAAATTGATTCTAAAGATAACTTCATAGTTGTGGGGATGTCGGCCTTCATTGGTCATCTCACAAAAGTACTCCACATTTATGAAAATTTATTAATGTATTTTCGTACATATGATAATGGAAATGAAATGATTTTTAGGAAATATCACTTTCCTTTCCGATACTTTGTATTGCCAAGAATAAATACATCTTAAAAAAAGTTTGAATAATGTTAGAAGTCTCTAACCTACGTTCTCATAAAATACGAGCTTTGCGTAGGAATAGTAACGACTTCAAATCAGTTCGAACTCAATATATTCCCCTTTACTCATCTGGCCTAGATATTGATCAAGGTGCCAGTGTAAGCTAGATATTTTGAACCAGAATTGCTGCTCAAAGAGCAGAATAAGGAATTTTCTTTGAAAAACAACGGGGGCAGTGGGCAAGTTTTTACACTTTTACGCTTCTAACTGAAGACATGCTAACTCTTTATCCAAGATATTGATTTCGGTTGAAAAACCAAGCGCAAAATTTTTAAAAAGGCAAAAAATGATTGATTGGAAGTTAAATATGTGTTTGATATGACCTACGTTCGAAAATATGAACTCATGGAACGTAAAGTTAGTTTTGTTGTAATAATCTCAGCGACGTGCGCTTTGAATAGCTTAGCTTTTTAGGAACTAGAAGTTGTTCAGTAAATTGTCTTAACGAATAGGGACGGAAGATCGACCTGACACGGGAAGAGAGTGTGAAGCAGACAGGCAATGGAACTATGATCATTTTTAAATCGTAGATTAGTGTTGTTTTCTGCGGACTATATTAGGCGGCAGTATAACTACCAAAAGTGGGCAGAAGTTTTTAATCTAGGGGCATAAATTAGACTTCGTATACATTACCTTCAGTGGTTCGAAGCCCTGAAAATCACCAATGAAATGGATGTTGAATGGTGGAAATTATTTAAAATAGACAATATTGCAGGCAAGCAAACGGACAATTGAGCTAACAAGCACCAAACTGAAGGAATCGAGGGATTGTAATTGGAGATAGTTATAAAGGAAGCTTGAAATGTGATTAATTATTTATAAGAAAACATAACTTCAAGTTTCTGAATGACACCTAAGGGGATAGCCACTTCTCAGAGTGCCGAGGAAATAAGTTTTTACTGTTCATAAGTAGCAACGAAAAACGAAAAATTGTATAATTTACATATACTTCCATCATAGTGCTTTAAGAAGAAAAATAAATTTCAATGCATTTTTTTAATATTTTGCGGCCTTGAAGGTCTTTTATCATAGATAATGTTGTTTATTATACTGGATTCTACGCTATATATAAATATCAAATTTAGCATTGAATTTTTTGTTACTGGATGATCATAATCATACGAGAGGTATTTTGGGTGTCACTATTAATACGATCGCCCGGTGGACTTCACCAAAAACTTTTAAAAAAGCGAAGATACGCCTGCGGTGCGTCATGTGTTAGTGGAGGAGTTAACTGCGTTTGCCACAGCAGGTAACAGAGACAATGCAAAGGAGAAGAGTAAACCAGAAACTGAAGAAAAGGAATTCAGGCATAAGTTCCATATGTTTGGTAACTAGTATGAAAGACAATGAATAAGAAAGGCATCAGTAGTTCTGGGAGTACATATACCTGAACTCATATTCGTGATAGTAATAGTTACTATAGTTCAACAGTAAATAACTGAGAAAGGTGACACAGGATAGAAGCAGAGAAAATCAGGTCAATTACTAAAGCATGACTACTACTCACTGTCACACAGACTTCCAATTTACCCTCAAGCGCAACTTATGATAGACCCTGGAACGACCTAAGAGCTCTGGTCATTATTTTACATGTTTCTTTTCGCTACTCTTCGTTTCTTTTCGCTACACTTCGTTTCTTTTCGCTACACTTCGTTTCTTTTCGCTACACTTCGTTTCTTTTCGCTACAATGGTCACAACACCAGCTTAGCATGACACACATTCAATGCACAAATGACAGCATTTCGTGTCTGAAGTTCAAGACACGAACACATAATGGAGTCTACCATAGACCTTCATAGGAGAAGCTAACTAACAATAAGAGCGACTGTAAAAATGTGTTAGGTTGTTTGCTGGAGGAATAACGTGTACTTGCTGGTGAAAATTAAAATTCATAACGGTTTATTGATTAATTTAGAGTTTAACAATGAAACCTCACTAGTGGAAGTTCTATTTTTAATAACTCGCTTCTGGACTGCTAAAATCTTATAATTTCATTTAGTCATCACTTTCCCTGAATGTCATTAGCTCTATTTTTATTAATATATATTGTAGCCACTCAAAGTTCATACAATAAATAGTATAATAAAAGTATTCGAGATCAAGTCAATTAGGGGCACCCATTAAATGAAATTCCATCCTATAGTTAATATTCATTATATTCGTTTTCAACAAT
>VCRD01000170.1:353314-384233 GCA_006783055.1 Trinorchestia longiramus
CTAAACAGAGAGAATTAAAGAGTTTTGTTGCAAATGCTTAACCCTTTAGCGACCAATTTCTTTTTCTAGTTTCTACGTTTAAGCTCACAAAGACCGTCTGTACACTGATGCAATGAAGCACGCTGAGAGCCAGGCAGCCAAAAGAACGACGCTGTAACATGCCGCCGCGTTCAAACCTAGTAGCAACCTCATATTGCTCACTGTTTAATTATTAGAACAATTCTCCCAAAGACCGTAAAAGAAGACCGTATGGTTCTTTTCATCGCTAAAGGGTTAAATGAATTATGAAGTGGGCCCAACGTATCACTCTTTATGTAAGATGTGGGAGTAAAAGTAGGATTTCAATGCACCACTTAAGGATTTTTGTCAGGTCGAAGTGTTTGTGGACTTCTACATCCTCATCTTCTCATCGTTTTATCTTCATTAATATGTCTCATCACAATTGACTGTATTAGATACGTTCACGTACACGCGCACGTGTACAGCAAGTACCTGGGTTATAACTAATCGCGTCCCACTTTCTGGAGACGGTCATGAAAGACTGAAACTTTCGCAGCGTTAATAAATCAAAGTATAAATACGTGAATATCTCTAGAGCCGAGTGTCCAGATCCTAGAGGGCATTACTTACATTTGTACGATTTTCGTCTGTAGTGGAACGTTTTGTAAACTGCATTTGGCATCCGAGATCTCATGTGTTCCTTGTACTACAGGACAATGTTGACTGCATTGCATTAGTTCTACGTATCAATTGCGTACAGTACATCTACTGCATGACGCCACAGGCCCAGTTTCTATCTCCAGCTCATGCACACACACATACACACACACACACACACACACACACACACATACACACACACACACACACACGTGTACTACAAGGCACCAGACGTAGAGACATCCTGAACGAAATAAATTTATTCTCTTTATTCCACCGTAAAATGGCTGTGCAACATAGACGTCTCATGCAGCTTATGTTTTGGAGCTCTGGGAGGCTGGTCATGCGAACAAAGAGCGGACGGATTCAGTCAGCCAGCAGTCAATTGTTCTCAGAGCGAAAATTAGTGCACCTCATTTTCTGATTCGCTCGATTAAATGCCTCCGACACTGAACTACAAATTCTACTGGATGCCATCACATGGCGTTGTCATGAACTTTGGTTGGTAACTGGACTCCTCGTCTTGTCTTTCTTCCTTCAGGTTACTAGAAGACAAGCCTTTCATCTCAATGTGCAGCATTATCCAAGTCACCATCCAGACGATTCAGACCAACAAAAGCTTATCCTTGTCCATTTAGAGACACGCTTATAGCGACCGCTACAGCAGCGGTTGTCGTGATATACAACTATACAACTTTGCGCTACATTTCCTAGAGGAAATGTCTTTACGCTACATTTCCTTGAGGAAATGTAGCGCAGAAGAAAAACTCTCAAGTTCTGGCGTTGTCCTGCTTCACGTGCCTCGTTAGACGCTAGACGAAACTCAAACTCAACGTTGACGTGCGTTGAGAAGGACTGAGACGAGAAGATTATACGCTTACGTTTAAAAACTAGTGACATCAAAAACAGGAGTCTCAGCATTATAATATAAATTATCATCATTATTCAAAACACCATTAGTAACATTAACCTGGACATTACCAATATTATTCGAATTATTAATGGGAGCATTGTCATAAGCGAAAGGAATATTGTTAGGAACATTACGAAGCCCGAAGTGGAAACTAATCAATGTTTGATCTAATGAATATTTTATAAAATATAATAAAATACAGTGAGCTTGTACTGAAAGTTACTAGCTGCTCTAAGAACTGGAAAATGATGCGTGTGCAGGACATTATTTGGTGCTAGAAAAATATTTCTCAGGCATAATTTTCTTTAAGTTGCAAAAGAATATAATTACGAGCTCAATAAGGACCATATAACTATATTGTATTACACTTCGTATTGAATCATATTTTGAACTATGCTTGCTGATATCGAATACACTATTTTCCTGACTGTCATATAAATGTGTTCACTTTCTTCGGTACAGCTGTGTGTGCTCTGCTGCTGAAGATGACAACAGCAGTTATCTGATATTCAGGCTCCACAACCTCCGAAACCCAACCTGCTATTGGTAAGTAAAATAATCCTGATAAATGTAAGTTTCCTGCAAGTGATCGTAATACCATGTGCGAGAAATACTAGAAAGATTTATTATATCATTGTATAAATTCAAGTTATCTCTGATGGAGCGATTTAAGAGTACACGTGCTAATGAAAGTATATAATAGTCATGAATGATGAGACGACTTTCATTTCTGGGCAAAAAAAATCGAAACGCTATGAAACATGTCCGGAAATAAATTTTGACATAGAGAAGTTATATACGAATCTTAACAAAGAAGAAAGACAGAAAATACTCGTTGGTTCGTTTAATCACCAAATCTAAACTTCTGTACTCCATACATGACACATGTGAACATCCTTGTCTCCTGTTATTTTGAAACATATGGACTATATGTTTCTATACAACTATATTTCTACAACAGTGTGTACTGCTTTCTATGTACAACACAACAGAATACCACACTCCAATTCATCAAATTGTGTACCACAGGCCATTTCACAAAATAGTGTACAGCGTACTATTACAGGCACTAGTGCAAAGCTAGTCAATTCGTGTAATTGTTCACCACATGCCAGTGCACACATTAGTTTACAGGTCACTGTGCATAATGTGAACCGTGTATATAGCGCTACACATAAGTCATCAATACATACATCACAATTTATATATACATCACGATCTACACATACATCAAGATCTACTCATACATCACGATGTACACATACACATCAGGATCCACATATACATCACGATGTACACATACACATCAGGATCCACACATACATCACGATGTACACATACATCACGATGTACACATACATCACGACTGCAATGCAGACGGACCAGGACACCTCAAGGTGAAGTGTATCAGCCTGCACGGACAGTAGCCTTCATCAACCAACCGCTCCTCCATAGATGACGAATACAGTAAATGTCAAGCGGGATTTTCTAGCAACTGAAGGGTAGAACTTCTCCAGTCTTGCCTCAGGAAATTTCAGCCGAGGTGTTCATCTTATTCTTAGAACTCAACTCGTTCATCAAAAGTATTTAACAAGAAATGTCCTCGAGGATTAAATTCTTTTTCGCAACAAGTTTAGGAATTTTTGAATGCTTTTCATAGATTTTTTAGCATCCTTAAGATTTACACACATGCCATTGTGCAGAGAATTTATTTTTCCATCCATGGTACACATAAACTACGTACAGTATATACATACTTTGATTAAAACGGGTCTGTGATAATAACATTCAATAAAAAGTAAGCTTCAATTTCTGTTATGAACTTGTTTTGTAAATATTTTTTAAAGTTGGGCATGTCTAGTTTAATATTAATTGGATTTTTAAATATCGCTATGTGAAAAAAGCAGGTGTTTGTACAAGCAGACTTCTGATTGACTTGAATATCTGCGTCCCCGCAGTTCAATACTAACAATTCAACACGCAATTTTCATTAAAAACCATTTTCTAGGACTCCCAAGAATGCATTCATGATGAATACTGTATCATACCTATATGATCACATTACCTCTATCAAATTCCTACTTTATCCGGAACACATGAAAACAGCATGAAAAGAAAATACGCTTACTTCAACCCTTTCTCGACCAAATTATTTTCATACTGATCAAAATATTGCGTAAATTACCACTTATCTTTACTAATCTCTATGTAATTTTACTGTAATTTTAAACAGAAAATTTAGAATATGGGACTAAAGGGAATGATTTTTAAAGTTTTTTTTGGAGACATATTAACCCAACGGTGGCGAAAGGGTTAAGTGGTTTTTAAAGATTTTCTTGATGATGTAATATAAGTCCACCAATGATTATGTATGCATACAAATTCGGTGTTAATGTCATTATTCTACACTTTCCACGTGAGAAAACGTGAATTCGTTCAAGTTTCATGTTCTTAATTATGTAGAAAATATCACAGAAAATACACCTGATACAAAGATAATGGAAAGCACTGACCAAAACCAAAAAAAGTAAAAAATGAGTTTAAATTCCAAGTACTGCACATTTAAAGTCACTTTTTCTGACACCTGTTATTAAAGTTCATTCAAATAAATTACTAATTGTAAACGTAGTCAGGTGAATTGAGGCACAATTTTTAACAAAAGCATAAAATTGAAACTAATCGACAATTATAATATTCAACAAGAATAAACGATGAATTGCTTGTTTTTGATATAAATTTTAAATCATTAAGAGCTTTAACAAAACTTAAGAGTAGTAGAAAAGTCTTTGTCCTACTTTTAGCATAAAGAACTCACTCGTCCGTTTTGAAACTGAAGCCTTCCTGATCTCTTTCTAATTAAAGTCAACGATATTCCGGGCTTTCTGTCACTGTGACCTCAAAGAAAGAAAACCGAGCACACAGTTTGTCTGAACACAATGGGTTCTGTGTGCTCAAACGAAGTCTGAGACGAAAGACCTTCCCAGTGATCGATTACAGAGCAGGTGACTTTTTTTACGATTAAATTTTGTACTGGTGATTGAAGGAATCAGGAGACCGTAAGCTTAGAATTTATTTTTTCAATTTTTGTTAGGTATTTAAACTATCGTATTAGCTGTCTATTCAATTTGAAACAGCTCATGGGCATTTCAAACTAAAGAATCAGACAAAACCTTTCCTTAAAGTTCATTTATCTTGATACTTTTCAATTTCATAAAAATACTTCAAATGGACAGCTCTGTTTAAATTAGTCTGGGTCAATTGTCTCATTCCTTCAGCTAACGTCACGTCAAATTAAATGCAATTAAATGTTGTACAGTAAACTGGCGAAAATTTGTGTATCGCTGGACGGAAAAATTAAATAGAAACAGTTTTCTATTCGGAAATCAGTTCTCGGTCACACTTCGTAACCTTTAAGGTTTATGTAGCCCAAGGATGCAGCTAGAGAGACGCCAGAGTTAAAGATGAATATAATCCCCACAAGCATCATGGTCTCCATCAAGTATCAAAATGTGCAAATACCATGTATTGTAACCTCATGTGTAAAATAATGCAAAACCAGTTGTTTTCTTTTGTCCCTGGTGTTTCAATACCTTGTCTAATGCAAAAGAAAACTTTTGAAATAGCAGTTCTCACCAGTTCATTATCACACTAGTATAACCCTTGTCTCATCTTCAGAGAGAAGTTGAAAAGCTCGCTAATTATGTCTGGGGAAAAAAGACATTTGCCGCACGGATGCTGCCTTTGATCTCGACAAGATGTTGCCCGATGTCTTTCTCACTTCTGACAGCGAGGCCCTCTACTGGAAAAAAGCTATGTATGATTCGAACAGCTGTCTGAGTAGGTAGGGTAAGACATATTAGTAAGATCACAGGATGGTGTGATCATTGTGTGTAAACTGAATGTTGTGCGGTTTGTAAACTGCGACGCACCTCATTGCTTCTAACGAATACCGTTGTTTTGTTACCGTTCATACTGTCGTTTTTTCTGTAATGACGGGCTTGAAGTGCAAAATTCAGAGTAATACTGTACATAGTCGTAAAGTACAGATCCCATAAAGCACACCGCACAAAATGCAGACGTATACATAATTGTTGTTCGTACGTGATACATACAATGGGATGTACAGAGGGCCGGGATATATATAGGTTCCTATATTATTCGTACGATATTCGACATATTCATCGTAAATGAACCCACCGTTACTTTAAGAATTTATTTCAGTTGTTGAGTTTGTCGACTGGTAAAACAATACAGCAGCAACCATATTAGGCCAATTTTTCCATCTTCGGTTCCGTCGAGCCTTCCGACATTGCATGGGTTGGGAAATTCCAGACCTCCACAAATTGATAAAAATAACTAGCATCTAGGTAAACCTATGTCTGTTGTGAATTTGTGTCGCTTAATTGAGCCTGGAATGTGGTCAGAAACTCCCACGTAGATCAGTAGAGCAGTAAAACAGCACACTGATACGCAGCGATTTGAGTACAACTTGTGACTCAGCTGCAGCCCTGATAACTCGTTTGGTCAACACAGCAGTCAATATTTGCACTGCCACGTTACCCATTGGTCTGTCAACTGAGCGGGCGGTGCAAACTTAGCTCATTTTTGCACTTCCCCAACATCTAGCAACTGTTCAGACGCAGCCTAGATCTTGTCGATGTAGTGCAAAGTTCAGTGACAGACGCATGCGTTTTGACCAGCTCTAGGGTAGCACGACGGCCGCTGACCACACCCACTTGCAAGGCCACCATTAGTTCAGTGAAGAAGCAGGAAGAGAATGATCGTATGGTATCTAAATAATAGGCTTCACTATACACCGATCAAGCTAATTCATGAGTAAAAGTGAAAATTACTAGGATGAACGTTTTTATCGTTGGTTTCGGCAGACGGAAGTCTTAGGCGCGTGTGAGGTTTTCTTATCGTCGGATGTTAACGAATAACCTCACGTTCTTTGCCACAGAGTAATGGGAAAGTGAACCAGCAGTTGAGGGAATTGATTCTCAAGTGGTTCTAGATAGCAAGATGAAAAAATAAAGTTTACTGAAATTGAACTTGGAATTTAACTTTTAAAAATGTGAGAATCAGAACCATGAAATTTGGTTGCATACCGACTGGCTCAAATTACTTACTTCATATTAATTTGCAATTACTGAATTATAAAACTTAGTAGTAGCGTATGCTCATAGTAGTAACATATGGTACTATCTTGAGATAATAAAATGAATTTCTTTTATATTACCAATCTGTGACCCGTATTACCAGACACATCTTCAGCTTTTACTTGCTCAATAATAATTTTATATATAAACAATATAACTTAATAATTCTTTGAATGTTAGCCCCACCCATCGTATCGTCCACAAGATGCAGACACAAGTCTACAAATATCGGATATAATAAAGTCATCAATATTTTAGCCGCTGCATAGTTGATGCACTGAACGTACAAACCTGCAGTACGCTCTCAGTAATGCAGCACGTGGTATTTAAAATGAATGTTGCGAGTTACATACTATATTTTCATCAATGTCATCCCACTTCCTTCAAATGCTTGGGCCGTTCCGATGCCCACAAATTACTCATCAACCGTCAGAATATTTTATAAAAAAATTGATTGCTTTAGTCAAGAAGGCCCACAAAAATACCAACTGGACTGGACTAGTCCAGAATTTACTCAAGTTCTTAGCTGGAGAACTGAGGACGTGGAGCTGAATGGACGATTCAAACAAACGCGGAAGCGTAAGCGCACACTGGGCATGCCGATGGAAATACGTCTGGCAGAACGCCAGCGTAACTGAATGTGAAAGGTAACCTAGCTGTTACGGTTCAGATGTGCTTTATTCTTCTGGCAAAAAGAAAATGTTTTGTATAAGTAGTCTCGGAAATTGTTTCACATGCGTAAATTCGTTCACTTACATAAATTGTTTATAATCGGAGTAATAACACTAATATTAGCTGATGGTTGTTACAGTGCTGTTCGATACAAGAGGTAAATGTATTTCTCGTGGAATTAACAAGGTTCTTCAGGTGAAGTCGCAGCTTAGGCTTATGTAAATTGTATTTTTTGTCGAAAGAAAACAACAATGGATTTTCTACAACCCTTCAATAATTTTATTAATTATTTTGAAGTGGGTTCCACTTGTGCACACTTTATTTATTTACTCTACGAAGGAGAGTTCTGTGCACGTGTATGTGAGCTGTGCACTCGTATTAACGCTTTAGTAAATTAGCATGCCTTTTTTGCGTAGTTTTAGATAAAATTTAAATCGAGAAGAATTACTGTTCCGTTATGCAACAGGCAAAATTTGTTCTGTATTTGTGAGTCCGAGGTTTGAAAGTTTAATTTTCATTCAGTGGTTTCTTACGATAGTTTTCCCCGACTTAGCAACTTCATACCACCTGGGTGTGGTGTGCCCAGGTATGGTTTTCCTGGGCTGCCAGTGTATGGAAACATTAATTCAGATGGAGGAATTTCCACTTTCTCGGTCGCAATCATTCGACACCTCGTCACCACGAACAACAATTTGCGATCGTCGGTTGAAAAAATTCGCCTTCAACGATTTAAGACTTAAACCTTTAAATACTACCACGGAGTCAACACTTTGTGCAAGTTCTGACATAAAGAGACTCAAATTGCTGCAAAAATATCTAGAATCCTTGTTGGTTGACAGCAACTTCGCACATGAATCTTTAAACGATGGACTTTGATTTCAGGTCCTCAACTGCGACTTCGCCACTCTGGCTTAGTTACGGAAATTAATTATTAGAAAACTCACATATCTCCGGGTTTTCATTACTGGAAGAATATAATTTGCTTAGAAAGTATATGAGTACACATTAGGTGCGTTTTCCTCGAGCAGAAAAGTTTTTCCTATGGTGTTGAAATCGTTATTTTCACCACAGAAATAGTGAAATTAGCGTTAGAAATTGAGATTAAAATTAATTACTAAAGTCTAAAAAATTCATTAGAAATGTTGCTGATGCAAACTGAAATACAGTTAAATGAGTATTTCAAAGGCTGTATTTCTACAATTAACTAAATTCCCATCAAAGAGTTCTGAACGTGTTATCATCCACGTAAATGTATAACTGTATTAAAAACATTGAAAAATTTTGTAAATTGAATCATAAAACTTGCAAGTGCATTAAGTTACAGGCAGGCCCGTTTCTCATATTTGAATTCTGTCTCCTATTTACATTAAAATTTCTCTCCCACGGCGCCTGAAAATAATTATTGCAGGCTATCAAATCTGGGTTCAATCTTAATTGCAATTAAAGTTAGTGCTCTGACGCGTTGCTATTTTCAACATGACAAAATGAAATCCTAATTACGATCAAGAAATTTTTCAAAAACTTAAAAATTTCGAAGACAAAAATGAAGCTAATTTTTGCGAAAATCGTTTCCCCTCTGAGAGATTAGCAATATCCAACTGATGAGATAACTGGGACGCCGGCCGTGCCCATGTAACCCTGATTACAAATTCCCCAACTGGAGGGTACTTCTTCCGCAGTAGAAACATCGACACCCCCAAAGAGTGAGGCTTTTTTTCAGGTGGGGAGGAGACTCTGTGCCTGTGGGGCCTCAGTAAACATGTCTCCGATTGAGCTTTTGATGAGTGCGCGTTCTAAAACTGTTGCACTTCCTGCATGCGTGCGAAAGCAAATTGTAAAGGGCGAGGTGATGGTGAAGACAACGGGTTTGTTGAATACGCCAAATTGTAACGGCCGAGTTGACCGTGAACGCAACGGGCCCGTTGAATACGCTAAATCAGTGTTTCTCAGTTTTTTTACTCGCCGCCCCTTTAGGACACTATTTGAATTTCCGCCACCGCCATTCATTGTACTACTGCATATTACACAGTAATATATGCCCCATTCAAGGCATACCTTCCCACCGCCCCCAGAGGGCCGGTACGGACCACTTTGAAAGGTGATGATGAAAACATGCATGACGCACGGTTAATTTGAAGCTGGAATGATGAATACTCTTACAGGAAACATACAACATGCAGGTAAGATAACACGACTGTAGGACGATGAAGACTTTGTCTTGCCCTCACACTACGCTGCTCAGAAGAGGCTTCAATATCAGTACACAGAAACAATACAACTTGTCCTAGCATCCACCGCTCCATGGTTGTTACAAACCAACAGTTAACTGCAAAATGTGTTTGCCAGATTATATATAAATATGTTCTTATATCCGACTATGTTCATTAACGCCTCACGGACCGATTCTAATTTACCTATTAGGATTAGGGTGTTCGGAAACTATCTCTGCAGTCACATTACACAAGCTCTAATTAAAAAACTCTTACTATCGCAGCTGGCATGTAAGTTTCGATTCGACTATCTATACAATCGCGGCTACTGCCATGGTTTTAATTCAAGAATTTGTGCAGGCGGGGCCGGCAGATAAGTTATAACAATAATTATTGCAATCGCGCTTCTCAGACGGGTTCTAACTCAACAATCTGTACAGTCACGCCTCTTAGACATGTTTTATTGCAACATGTCTTGTATTAGAGCTCCATGAGGATCCCGAATGCCTATTGCATTCCATCTCATTGTCCAGCTGAATTACTGCCGAATAAATGCCGGCGTGACTCGTCTAGCATCTCCTTTCAGCGGCATAATAGCATTAAAATAATCTGATTCAAAGATACTGAATTTTAATTGTTGGATCTGTCCTTAATTTGCAGGAAGCTTTGTATTTATATTTTAGTTAGTATCTGGGATACCCCGGCTAGCTATTTCTAACACAACATCATTTAGTATACGAAGTAAGACGCAATGTCTCTCATATTCTTGTTTACTTCTCTAATAAGCAGGCATTCTTGAGTTCTATGTGCGCAGTGAAAGAAATATACGATGTGTGAAATCATCTAATAAAAATTTGTACATAAAAGCAATCGAATTTTGTTTTCAGTTCTCGAATCCGTTGTTAGAATTTTTGCTAAAAAATATTTTGATTCTCATAAGAATTTTCTAAAAAAAAGACATCGTGTGTCAAAAATCATTTAATTTATTCTCTGTTAACCAGTTTCTTCTTGTAATCGTCATATGTGTGTCAAAATATGATTTCAAGCGTAATTATATTTAAAAATGAGATAGAAATATATATGACGCGTTGAATGCGCTAAATGCGCATCAATTTCGCGAATGAAAGCGAGAATGCCTGCAAGGTGTCAACTCAAACGTGTGCCCAAATATCTTATATTAAACTACGTATACTACATACTACTGAGACAAGGTCATATTCCACGACGAACGCAGTATGTAAGAATAAATTTTCCTCAAATCGCTTAAAATTATCAGGTATTTATTGCCTCGAGGGACTCGCTGTATACATGATACGCTATCTGTCATTGGCGAATTAACATTTGCGTCTTACGCAACATCAGTTTAACGACAAACGCCTCTTTTCTTCCAAAATTCGGAGGGAATTTGGATTCAGCTAACTAAACTTCAATATGGCAGGGCTATCAATCCCACTATCTAATCTAAACTAAGAATGACCTTCGTGCGTTTCTATATTTATTTATATATTTATTTATTTATATGTTTCGTGTCACGCTCTTCAGAATAGATAGGAAGAAATTAGCACTGGCGGTCTTGATTTCAGTTCACTGGTTAATTAATACACTCATTTTCGCTGTACAAGTGCACTATAATATGTCACTTTCGAAAAATTAGAGAGATCCAGAGCCTTATACGAGTATACTCGAGTCCGTATCGTGGATACCGAGTTCGGCGGGGTATTGCATATTACAATATACATACACAAGCTCGCAGTTGTTTAAAGTAATGTTGAATTTCTGTATCTTGGATATGGCACAAATAGCTATAGCTACTTCTATTGCAGCTCAAAAATACTGTATTCTATGTGTTTATTACTATCACAAGAAAAATAAGTTACCTCTGAAATATGGTAACTTATTTACATTCTTCTACATTCATTCATATATGAAATTTTATTTAATATCGTTCCAACAGTATTTTCCATCATTTTTGCTGGCACGGGTGCACTAGTAGTAAAATAATACACAGTTTGTGACTTGCTTGCTTGGTTCGTCTCTCTGTCACGCTCTTAACGATTTAGATAAGAGAAAATTCGGTAGGGTATACATGTATTGTAAGCGTTGTATTGTGGATACCAAAAGCCCATCCTTCAATGAAGAAACTCCACAAAGCCCGCGTCCACTGGCAAATCAAATTAAAAAAGTCCATTAAAACACATGAATTTTCACGCGTGGGTCTACTGGTAACGTATACAGGGTGTCCACAAAAAATGTATCCACTGACCGTTGTATGTATATATGATACCGAAACCATAGAACAGTTGAATTCTGATTTTTTTCTTTAACCTTTATAAATTTAAAATGCAGCTTAATAAAGATCAGCGGGTTTTCATTATGGCTCCAGTATACGTATGGTTCCGGCATCATATATGTATACATATATCGGTCAGTGGATACATTTTTTGTGGACACCCTGTATTTGACAGTCGTGTGTAGGGGATGGTTGTATTGAAACTACACCATTTTAAAGCCAATTCAAAATAATTCAAGTTCAATTTAAAATAAATCAGTTCCATTTAATACAAGTCAAGTTCAATTCAAAATAACTAAGGTTCAGTTTAAACAACTTCAGTTCCGTTTAAAATAAGTTAAGTTCAATTTAAAATGATCCAAGTTCGAAATAGCATTACTCAGTTTTATTACGTTTGAATTTAGAAGGGCGATTGTAGTTCAATAAACAGTACTAGTATTCTGTAATGTTTATTTAGAATAGAATGTGGCAACAGGAACGAGGCGTTTGGTTCATTCTTGGGCTGCTACTCAAGTCCGGTGCCGTCATGGGATTTCTTTCATTTCTTGTAACTAATATACTTACGAATCTAATACTAAGAATGACCGTTGTGTGTTTATATATTTATTTATTTATATATTTATTTATTTATTTATATGTTTCGTGCCACTTTCTAAAAAAATTAGAGAGATCCAGAGCCTTACATACTCGAGTCCGTATCGTGGATACGGAGTTCGGCGGGGTATTGCCCTACGATTCGGGTACATTGTACCCGAATATGACACGAATTGCAGAGTCAATTGCTGCAGTAGAAAACTAAGTGTTTTGGTTTTCACTAGGAATGTTGTCATTAAATAAATATTCAATTAAAACGTTTGTCCTTTGTAGATATATATAAAACTACATATATTGCATTGCGTTCTTATATGTAATTTTATTTAATATCTTTCCGACAGTATTTGCCATCATTTTTGAGGGCACGGGTATTATCACAAAATCTCTGCCGTCATTTTTGACGGCTGGGTACACTAGTTGTATATATTTCCGCAAGTTGTGTTTTTTCTTTTATAAGAAAACTTGATCAAAAGCATTACCCCAATATGAGCGATTCCGATTGCAGTGAAATTAGTCGTATTTTAACACAATTCATAAGACGTCAACAAGGAATGTGCGAAACACTTGGCCCTGGAACTGCCAAACTTCAAATTGGGCAACAAATTAATGAGGATATTTTTTCATTTCTATTTTATATCATACAAACTTAATACTTTATACGTTGATGGTTATCATTGGTTATATTGTAAAAGGATACATTTTCGTGAAAGATTACTAGACGTTGTGGTGACGATACTTTGTTATTATGTACGACTTTTATACGAACTCAGATAATGGTAACTTCCTGTTGTTTAATAATTTTAAATACCTACGGAATCGTAACAGTATAGGAAATTGATCTTACTTGAAATATAATTTGGTTATTCAAAATTGCACTTGAATTATTTGAAATTACTCGTGAGTTGTTTTGAAATAGTATATGGGTTATTTCAAGTTGAGCATGGTTCATTTCAAGCTAAACTTGATTTATTTCAAGTTTAACATGGTTCATTTTCAGTCAAACTTGACTCATTTTAAGTTAAGCTTGATATGTTTGAAATTAAAGTTAAAATAGTGTAGTGTCAAAAATGAGGTTTTCTTGATGCATACTTATTGCAGTAGAAAATCAAAGATTGTTCATATTGCTGTTAAACGAAAAGAAAATCATGAGTCTTTCTAGAACTTTATCGTGGTCATTGCAAGTGCAGAATAGAATGTTTGAAGCAAAAGCAACATCCGTATTCTGAGAAATTTTCCAACCTCCATCAGCTCCACTTATGGAAGACGACTTTAGCTCATTGTTGGGTATTGCTGAAACGTTCAACTCGAGTACCTCTCGCTGGGATTGAAAACCACCAATTTAATTTGCACTCGCATTCCATGAAAAAGAAGTATACTTTGCATGCGCTTAAATACATGCTCGTGTAGGATGAATGCAGTCTCACCAGGTCCGTGATTTCTAAAGTCTCGTTGTTTCTCGCGTATCCCAGATACAATCTTGTGAGCCACAGGTCTCGTAATGGTCTCGTTGTTTCTCGCGTATCACGGATACAATCCTGCTACTCATGCAGGTCCCATTTTGCTGCCATTTGGAGCCTGTATAAAGCAGATGACTTCTGCTGCCGCGCCCTCAGATTCTTCGGAACCCAAGTCTTGGGCAAGGTGTGGGTCCAGGAGAATACCACGCACCGGGGATTTTCTCACTACTACCTGGCCCGACAAAATACCCAGAAAAAATAAGTTATCTATACGGTACGAAGTAGGAGGTAACGTAAAAAGTTCATTCAAATAGATGTCGTCTGAATATTTGTTAGGGTTTTGAATGTTAGAAAAATTCGTTAGTAACACCAGTGTTTATTGCATTACAAAATAAATAATAAATCAACTTTATTCCGATATATCACAGAGTACAGTATAAATTTACAGTACAAGGAATCTGGTTTTCAAATCTTAATGCTAACATTTTACAGCTATTGGTGACATTGTTGTTGTTAATCCTAATATCAGCATAGTCGGAGAATACATCAATGCAAACGATTATTCCTTTAAGCACGACTTAGAATTACAAATTATAAGGCACATCTTAAACTGCAACAAAGCGGAACTTCGGAAGAATTTACATACAGTGCAATGTAATAGTTTGAGATCCTAGTAGTAAGGTTAAACTCTTGAAGTTGAAAATACGAGTCTGAGTGAAATTTTAAGTTGCAATTTCTAATTTACTGGTCGTTAGTGTTGATACAAATAATTCATGGGATTTAATTATTATCACAGAAAACAGAAACTTCATTGCGTTTAGTAAAATTTTATCTTACAGATCAGAGAAAAACTAAAAAATGAGAGTGGAAAGCTAAAACATGTCATAAATTATCGATGATTGATATCTCTATATAATTAGAGCTATAGTTGACCGAAGTTTTGAAGTTTCGCATTTTTATATTACAACAAAGATAATTATTAACAATGACATGACTTTTATGATTACACTATGTAGTGAAACCGCAAAATAGAATTTAGGCATAAATTTCGTGATTAAATACGTGAAAAATGGAGACTTTGTAGAACTTAATGGGAATAATAATATCAAAAGTTACGTGTTAGAAAAAGTTGATGCATGAGAAGGGAATTTAAACATAATTTAAACATATCATGAATTGAAAGGAATGAAATATCAGTTGTCAGAGGGAAGTTACTAAGATAAAAAGTTTCAATTTTTCATATCATCTTATTATTTTAAAGACATATACTAAAGTAGGCATAAACGCTTCATGATGACACGAAAAATAAAAAATAAATACAAGTGAGATTAATCAGTGGTGACGCTCTAGTAAATTCTGACGTAGTAGATATTCTACGCGTTGTAGGTGATAAGCGATTATTTCCTTTAAGCACAGCTAAGAATTAACGTCATTGCATTTAACAAAATTCGATGTTTCAGATCAGAGAAAGGCTAAAAAACTAATGAAAATGAAAGGTTAAACCGTGTCACAAATTATGAAGCTACTTAATATCTGCCTCGTTCTACAACACATATTCTAGTATTTAAATATATATTTTTAGTACACGCTTACATATAACACCTGAAGTATATTTGTTTCAAGAAATACAATTTTACTTACGTGGACGACGTTTCTCTTCGTTTGACTCGTTTCGTAATTTTCGTTTCTCTTCGTTTGAGCTCAGGAAAAGAAAATTAATTCTTTCTATTAAAGTGTACATGGTTCTGTTTATTGAGGCTCAATCTAATTAATTATGCACTAAAAACACCCACTAAAAACGTATCAATAACAGAAACTGTTCCGGAAGCGCGTACAAAACTGACACCACAATCTCGCTTTAGAGCAAGAACCTGTTTACATGCAAATGCATGTACATGTGTGTACACATGCATGTATACCATGTATGTGTGTACACGCATGTGCGCGTGTTTATGTATGCGTGTGTGTGTATGTACGCATGTATGTATGTGTTAGAGTGGGGATAACTATGTGCAGGGCAGTTTCGAACAATAGAATCTACGAACAAAGCAAACAAAAGACAATTTATTAACAGTCACCAGTGAGTGAGGGATAATCAGTTGCGGTCGACATTTCAATTATACTAAAGCGAGTTCATTACTTTTCGCCATTGTTTGCCATTCTGCCCAAGCGTTAAAAAGCCTCGTCTTTGCCCAGGCGTTGAAAAGCCTCGTCTTTGCCCAGGCGTTGAAAAGCCTCGTCTTTGCCCAGGCGTTAAAAAGCCTCGTCTTTGCCCAGGCGTTAGGAAGCTCCGTCTTTGCCCATGCGTTAGGAAGCTTTGTCTTTGCCCATGCGTTAGGAAGCTTTGTCTTTGCCCAGGCGTTAGGAAGCTCCGTCTTTGCCCAGGCGTTAGGAAGCTCCGTCTTTGCCCAGGCGTTAGGAAGCTCCGTCTTTGCCCAGGCGTTAGGAAGCTCCGTCTTCGCCCAGGCGTTAGGAGGTCCCTCCCTACGGTATGGAAAGGGGCGAGGGGAAGAAAATTTGAGGAAATAGTACTATTTTTCTTCTCTGAGTTATAAATACACTTTCAATGTGTTTATGGTGTACGTACGTCTACTGTGTATCGTATGACGTGCAGGAGAGGTTACAATTATGTTGCTTTGGAGGCCTTTTAATTACCGTATGGAGTAGTTTAGAACCCACTCACTTCATTATTTTTATCTCTAGAATAAATCACTAGGCTGAAAAACTCGAACCCTGCACTCAAATGCAGTGCTCTCTCAGTAGGTATACCAAAGCTTGTTATTGATAAAATAAAACTATATATAAATTGTATGATAATTTTGCTAAAACATGAATGGTATTCAGAGTCTTGTATGTAATGGAATTTTTGCGCAGTAGTAAAAAAAACTTTCAGAATATTACAAGTACTAAAATACTTAAAACTTGAAAAATTATATTATATTAGAGGTTAAAAGTTGTTGTTAAACATGAAAAGTCTGAGAATAAATACAAATTCATGCGTGGCATTTAGTGTACGGATAAAAAAGCCCACTCCATAAGTTCCAGCACATACACCATTCACGTTCATACGAACACCTCGTCTCACGTAACACAGATCGATCCGCAGTTTCTAGAATAGTTTTTTCTAGCATTTATCATGAATTTGATGAAGAGAAGGCTACGTCACACGGCCCCAGTTCTTCCCTTCCCCTTTTGAGGGGCTTCCCCCACGATGTAAGCGATTTACTGTCTGCAAATGAAAAATAAAAACCTAAATCAATTTTATTCTTGCATTCCACACAGCGCAGTACGACAAAGTACAGTAGATTTTCAAGGTACGTGGTATCGGGTTTTCAATTCTTAACGCTGCTGCTGTGTGGAGATGCAAAAGGTAGAGGACACACAAACTGAGCGGAAAATGACCAATAAAACATGATTATCTGCTAAATCATAACTAATTTTGTATACATGTCACATGATATTATCAAAAAATACGTCGAGTAGAGATATACAAATGCCAAAAAAAGTGCTTAGTGTAAAAAAGTGTTGGTGCAATTGTAATTGGGTTCATGTATTTTAAAACTCATTTATGTGTAACTCTTCGTACTGAGTATATGCTACAGTAAGTCATTGTGTCCTGATTTTTTCCGGTGCGTGCATTTGTTCCTTCGCATTTTTTTCAATTAAATGTTAATTTTACGTACATGTGATACCAACATTTTTAAAAATTAGTTTGCATCTTCCCCTTTAAACTGAAGCTCTTAGTTTTTTGCCCACGATTCATATGATTATTGTAATTCATAATGATATTAAAGTTTACAACTATAGTATCTTTCAACAACAGGTTCTTGCCATCCATTTATGTGTCCGGGGATAACTGCTATGAGCGCCGTTTCCGCTACTCAAACTCCAAACGAGTCCAACACCAAGTTTCTGATCAGATACTTATAGATTGGTACAGAATCTCCCTAGCACACGGTAGCTAGTGTCCTCTGTGCCGGTGTAGGAAATATCAAGCAGCTGATAACATCCTGGAATTGTCTCATGTTCACTTGACTTAGAATCATATACTATTTTTCAAAAGGTCTGACATATTTCTTGTGAAATTATTCGAACTATAAATTCATATTATTCTATCATATAAATTGATATTATGCTCTTAAGAATGTGAAGTCTCTTTAATATATTGAAGTATCATAGATTGTACCCAAGGATTTTTCTGATGATAGGTTGAGCTTCTCATATGTTTGTGGTTCATTTGCTGCACTCACAGCACAATAACATAGCATGCTACGACTGGTATAGAATTAACACTTCCACGCTAAGTTAAAGCTTTCTGCATGGTGTTGGGTTAAAAAAGCTATATCAAACACATAAGTTAACCTTTGGTCCACCTTGAATTTGCTCACTTCCTCTATCAATTCAAACGTCAAAGAACAATTCATTAATCAGATATATAGCAACTACCAAATCTAATTGATTATTTTTTATCACACCGTAACTTCTGAACTTTAGAAAAGGTAGACTTCGTATATTAAATGCCATTGAAGTAATTTTTCCACTTCTCTAACCTTTGTTCTGTGATCTAGATGAAACTATTGTTTACCTTCTAGGATTTTGTGTGCAGTGTTCGTTTCGATAATAACTCCAATCCCCTATAAGGAGAATTCAAGAAACTTTTCTTCTATGGTAGTAACTTATTCATACCGAAAGGATATTTCATTCTTCTTTGGCAGATGCTAGTGAGGCACAACTATTGAGGTTCTGTTAAAAACATAAACCAAAACGTAGATCCGTTTTGCTGCGCTCGACAAACTGCTCTCAAATTTCTGGTCTGTGGCAACAGATTTTGATGGTTTGTGTTAATAGTATACATGAACTTAAAAGTGATTAGTATCAGTCATTAGTGTATATTTGACGTACGAATTTGACCTAACAGGAGAGTCAATGTAAATTTTGAGGAAAAACTATCATAATTACTAACAATTTTCAATTTTTAATTGAACCTAGTGTCATAAGCGTGAAAAACAGGTTATGTAGAAAAATTGTACACATATGTGAAATAAATCATAACTACAATTTTGAGCATTTTTGTTTGGTCCGGCCTCGCTAAAGCGTGAAATGCAGCGCACACGTACGCCATGTACTCAACATTGCCCACATTTTATCGCAAATTTTGCATACCTTTTAAGCATGCATGCGCTCGGCCACACTAAAACATTTACAGCGCAATTGGTAAAGTTCAACTCACTCCAGAATTTTTTTAAATCCTAAAATAAAATTTGGAAAACTCCAACCATTGAACTTTTGTCGACTCTTAGTGAGCATATCTACCTCTGGCGTTACTGGTAATTTTTATACATTGGCCAAAAAAAAGAGCCATTCAAATATAGGGAGATGCATTTTACAACATAGAGAGTATTTAAATTTGTTCTGGCTCATTTCCTTAAAGCAAGTAATTTCCACTCAAAAAGTGTGAGCTGTTTTTTCTTAGAATTTGTTTAGTGAAAGGTTATTATTTCATTCATCCCACTCAATTGGAAAATTGTTTCATATGAGGTTGTTTTGTAACCATAAAACGAAAACCGCCAATTTTATGACTATGAACTCTCTTATTCAGCAAAATTATTTCTTTCTGACCGTGCATTCGAATTATTTTGTGGCCTTGGAGACTCAGTACCAGATCAAATTAGCAAAAAACTTCGTGTTTGGGCAGTTCAGATTTTGCTGGTCATACATTTTAAAATAAGTTTATTGCAAGGAGACCTTTAAGTCAACAAAACAATGGTCAAACGAATTTTTTACATTTCCTATTAAAAGGGAGAAAACGTGAACAAACACAAGCATACGGTTTCTGTTCCTGTTTATAGACGTGTTCGCACTTCATTTTGTGATGAGTTAATCGAATCCTCCATGGTTCAATTTTCCAACTCTTTCATATCAGCTATTTAGAATGGGAGCTCTTGGTTGAAGCCAATGCACAATTTAAAGGTATTACGTATTACGGTTAATTAACTGGCATAAACTTGGCCTGGGACTTGGGTAGCAACCCAAGAATGGGCCAAACGGCTCCTTTCTATTGCCTTGTTTTATTCTAAATACAAACGAAACATGTGTGGAAAAGGAAATGCATAGTCTCACAGCAAGACGAAAATTTCAATTGCGTAATTTTATGATAGTTACACGATAAAGGACTAGTAAATACCATGTTTTTCTCTAAAATTTGTACGCAAAAAAGGTTCGTGGCTGTTGAAAAGGGAAAAACATGTATTATATGGTCATGCATTTACATAATAGAGGATATTAAACGGCTTCTAATTTTATGTTATGTTTCGTGAGGAGGTAAAGTACTGCACCAAGATGTGAACTATGTCTTGCACTCCTGCTTCTAGTAGCCAGACTTGACATTTCCGTGATACTTAGTCTTAACATTGAAAATAGTAAAAAGAATAAGGTAATAGGAACCACCCGTTTATTGTGTATGTGTACGAATTTTCAACTATAAACTGAAATGTGTCATATCTAATTGGCACTGACTAGGTTTAAGGAATAAGGATAATACTTTCCAAGTTTAAAGGCAGTGTTTCTGAATACTAATTTCCAAGCATCAACAATGACGTATAAAATCTGGCACATACTTGGTTCATGAACTATGGGGTCACGGATTAACATAATAAACTGTGCTAAAGACGAAGAGCGGGTGGAAATTGGAGGACAGTTGCATAAATTCCTCAAACAAATTAACTTCTGTAACTTAATATAATGACGGACAGAGTTTGTTAACTATTACAAATATTGAGTAAACCTGGTTGTAGCCTTGGAAATTCTACTTCCCACAATGTCTACTTTTGAGATCTGTAAAACGTTTCATTTAACTGCCAGTTATGATACCATCCTGACAACTTTGATACTTATTTCCATTTCCTCTAAAATGCGTGACTCTAAAACTTAAATGACTATCTCCTGATACTGTGTATCAATGCTGAGATCGCTTTTGTTGTGCCTGTGGTTGTTAAACTAGGAATATAAAAATAATAGTATTAATATACTGTACTAAATGACTACTGTCTCACTACAGGGTGTTCAATGGTAATCGTTACAACATTTTTAGCCCACATATAATAATTAAATCAAATTATATAAATCAAACTAAAATAAACCTGTTATCAAACCATTAATATTTACAAATATTTATAATTTATTCAATATACTTTCCATAACCGTCGATAACCTGCTGCAAACGTTTGAAGAATGCTTGACATGAGTCACGAATAATTGTTTAACACGTTGACTCCGATTGCCTGATAGGTATAAAACTTCACTTTGTACGCATAGTCACTAGAAGGATCTGAAAAAATTACAGAACCTAACCTAAGTGGTACACATACGTACCACTTCGGAGTCAACGTGTTAAGGGATTTTTGCCCATTCCTCCTCAGCTTCTCAGCTTCTCCCTGGTGGATTTTACCAATTTTGATGTTCGAGCTGTTTGAGGGCCACCTTGCCCTGGCCTATTAGCTACCTTCCCAGTCTCTTTGAATGGCTTAAGTGTTCTCCAAACCAACATTCTGTTCACATTTAGTGATTTGGCAATGTCCCTTGGTGACTTTCCTGACTTATGCAACTCTACAATTGCTATTCTACTATTTAGATCTTCAGCCATTATCTGGTAAAAAGCATCTGGTAAAAGTTTAGATTATATTTACACATAAATAGAATAGTTGTAACGATAAATATTGAACACCCTGTAGTTTCAATTATAAATAGAAAAAGTTTATCGGGAATCTAAGTTTAAGATTTTACATCCTAAGAGGATTAAACTTTTCCTCGGTGCCAGTGGTAGGTAGCTTCAGATATGCTGTCCCAGATTACTTCCATTTATCAGCGCCTCCTCGACGGCCACACAACATCCTCCGTTAATGTGGGCTCAGTTCTGGTGATTATCTCCTTGACATTTGTTCACCGTTCTTCTAGGAGGCCTTATCTAGATCGCTCATGTTCACCTCGAGGTTTCATGCGTATGAGTGACTCAGTCTCGTATTGTCTTCCGTAATTTTAGGATATGAATGAACATCGTGAAATCTAAATTTCTCGAATGAAATTTTTCTCGAATTTCTGAATGGATCGTACCGTTTCTAATCATTGCTTAAAACGAGCCAGGGATGACAGTACATTTTTAACAGAACACATTATTAAAAGTTAATAACTCCATGAGTTTACGAGTTGAATACTAAAATTGAATCAGAATGTTTGCTATCTAGTCTAGAGCATACAATAAAAGAAAGATTCACATGGCATTTATAAGAAATACTATCATAAATTCATTGCGTTAGCCCTGCTGACTTGAATCGTAACTGTTAGTGGTGAGATTTCTCTTGATCGCACATTCAATTTTTTCATAAATATTGTCGTTTTTTGAAGGTGTGTGACACTGGTGCACTAAAATAAATGATATTCATTACACAAATTATAAATGGAAATCCCACGAGATTACAGCAATGCTGCAATAGACTCATCATGACTTTTCAGTTTCAATTTAAATCATTATATTTCATAGGGCTTGCAAAACTGGAATTCACTAAAAAATCATCTGGAAATTCCACAAAAATGATCAGTCGTGTTGAAGGTCAAATTTTGAAATTTATTGCGGGACATTCCCAGCGTTTGTTTCAGAGCAGATGTCGCTCGCTCGCGTGCTTCCGTTGTAACCGGAAAGAGCGACCAAGTTAACCGCATCATTGCGGTGTAAATTGCAAAATCAGATGACCACACAATTAAAACAGATTATTTTTCTGGGTTGTTAACTAGTTTTTGGTTCATTAGTTGTCGAGTGATATCATAAACACGCCTTAGTCTTTAAAGGGCATCTCGGCTGGATGTGCATCAAACGACCACACGTCGTTACCAAATCGTTCAACGCCATTGTGTTTAGTTGACAAAATTCTCAATTTTTAGTTGCATGATTTGTGTTGTTTTCGCATCGAAGGTGTACCACATATCTAATCAACTTCCTGTCTATCATGACTAGACGTAAAGCTGACAACAATGCCACAGAAAATGACAGTCCTAACGCATGATCCGATTTTTCCGTCACACCCGTAAAGGCAGTGAACCGCAGCGGCCCGACGTATAGAAGCCAGGATAAAAGTTCAGGGTGAGTAGCAAAACTAGCTCCTAGATAAGAGACAAAGGCATAAATTATTACGATAAGAGAGATAAAATTAATTTTCTTATTTGCATGTACCATCCCTGAAGCCTATTCTGAGTTCGGAAATGGCTAAAAATTGCAGCGTGAACCGAACAAATAGTTTCATTTGTACAATGCAACGTGTTCATGCGAGTAAAATAATCACTTAGAAACCTTCATAATTATTTCTTGCGATCACTTCTACGACCTTCCAAATGACATTTTTCTTTCAAATGTGTTTATGTAAATGAATATGGATTTTTGTATTATTAATAATCGCATTATTATCACGGTTATTGAAACCGTTATAAGTGTAATTTCTATTTTTAATTAAATATTTTAATTAACCGAGAACTAACAAAGATAATTTTTTAACGTTTTTACAGAATGTTATAGAGGTTTAGCTTTTCCCACCAGTGCCAGCTACTAAGTGAACAAACTTACTAATTTGTTTTTCCTCTCAACGGAAAAATTTAAAATTTGAGTTTGGTGTCCACACATTGATGGCTAAAATTTATTTAAAAAAATACAATTTACTCTGTCTTTAGAGTGTATTTGAACATTTCTCTCTAAAGGCCAATTCAACTTATTTTTAGAGGTTTACTGCTCGTACTTATTCAAGTCAGCTTAGTGTAAACTGTTTACTAGAATAGAATAAGATTTAACAACAGGAACGAGCCGTTTGGTCCATTCTTAGGTTAATGCCCAAGTCCCATGCTGTCTAACGCAAAGGCATCAATCACGCACATGCACCTCAATTACACGCAGATATTTTAGTAGCGTATTCACGCACACGTACTGCAATCATTCATAGGTCCCAAGAGTTCTGAAGGATATGAAATCAGTACTTTATTTAGGCAAGTTAGCTTAGTGTGAACTGTTTACTACTTATGCACGTTAGTTTTAGTGTGAACGGTTCACCACATGAGGCAAATTAGCTCAGTTGGACGGTTTATTGCTTGTGGGGAAATATCAGCAAGCTGAAAATGACAAAACTAATAGGATTATAGAGATCAGAGGTGATGTGGGTGGGGCTTCAAGAGTTCCATAAAAACTCTCAAGCATTCCTTCTATCCACTGTCAGTCCTCATTCGAGGCCACTCAAAAATAGACGCATTTAAAGTAGCCATGGACAAATGTTTGAACACTACAAAAATTTTATGAAAAATTAATTCTAATTGATATATTACTGTATTGCTCTTAGATAACAACCCCTTGTTAAAACTTCTCCACGTTAAACGTTCTAGAAAGCCAGAAAAAGTTTATGTTTCAAAATTTACGAGTTTTAATTCTAATTTAGTGCTTGTAATGAGTAAATCCATTTTATACCAAATCAGGTGTTTTCCTAAATTAAAATTTTCCAGTTTGATTCATGAAACAGTTGAAAAGTTTCCTAGTTTTGACTTGAAATGTAAATACGTGAAAGAGATCCAACTCTTTGCACTACGCGTAGAACCTAAGTTTTCTTAAATTGTTGTGAAATTTTATAGCTTCACAGATAGATTTAACTACACACATGATTTCAAACCATGAAATTTTGATGAAAGCTTTGAGCTACAAGTATCCTTGTGTTAGATGAGTGCAGCAACGCCCTGTTTTAAGTTTGTCGTACGTTTGTCGCTGCTACGACACAAAAACAGTTCCTCATTCCTTGAATTGTAAGAAAAACTTTGATGATTTTTGATATTGCGACAGAATGACAGTATTTCTTACTCGTCTGTTTTTTAGTTTTCCTCTTTTATTGAAGTCCTTGGTTTGGGCCCATATGGGTAACGTTAGGGATATGAACCAGTTTGTAATATAATTGATCATTCCTTATTTTATGTTAAAGTACAGGAAATTCAGGTACAGAAGCTCATCTGAACTTGATTTTATCAAGTTTATTAAAGTTACATTTTTTAGCGCTATTACCCTCATTCAGCTTGTAAAAACAGACTGAAATTCATGAATGAATGGAGAAGCTAAATAAAAAATTTTTAGGGGTTTGAAAATAGCACCTTTTGAAATGGTTAAAAAATCATAGAATGAAGTCGCCTATCAATAAAGTGTCACCAACCAAAATAAAACTTTTAAAAACTAAGCATTTATTTCTCTTTGGGTATTCAGGTTCTGCCGTTTAGCGACTGATAAGGGAGTAATATAATAGACTTATTTGTTAGACTCAGGTACACGGTTCAAGACTTCAAGAACGAAGTTTCGTGCATGAAGAATCTTATCGTTTTCTCGAGGTGAACAGCTAATTGCTATACGCACGTATTTACCTGAATTTTAACTATTTAAATATTTCCACCAAAGGCTAAGACTTCAGGAACCAATTTTTTATTCAGTTAAATGATTGCAATCTCGCAGCAGATACGAGGACAACTGGATGTCTAACTACCATAGTGATAACTAAAAACTTCAGATCAACTGATATGCATGGGCGTATTCGGAAACTTGAAGCAAATCAACCAAATTCTACATCGAAGTTAAAAAAATTAGCACCTGTAACAGCTGGATGCATAACTCTCAGGGTTGGTGCGAGCGACGCTGGGATTCGATGCTTAGGGCTTAAATGACTGTTTCTGGGAGGTTCTACGTCTGTAGTTTTCTTTCTCTTGGTAGAAGTTATGGAAACGAGAGAATCCCAAATATTCTCCTAAGGTCTGAACACTAGTTCTTCATAATAGTCTGTTTTGAGATATCTAATGACCTTTTTATTTACATGTTCATTATGAATACATCACTTCTATAATTGGTACATTTTACTTCTGTGCATATTCGTCTAAAATTCTATACCTACGATTATTATTGTTCCCTAACAAATACTTCAGCCAGAAAATTTGGTCACTTCATCACTGACTAAAGTTCATGGACGCATACCTCCCATAAGACTCGTTTAGTAGCAATGTTGCTCGACGCATGACTGTATTAACCTATGATCAAGATCAAATATTCTTAGATTAATATGTCCATTATGCACAAATTTGTATTTCTCACTTGAGAAATGAAATTTCATCCTATCATTTACATAAAATCTCCGGGATGAGACAGTTCACAAAATGTCATATTTTGGGTTCCAACCCCTTTGATTTCCCTAATGAAAACCGACATCGTGCACGCCTGCGGAGAAATATCTGTACACTTCTGTAGGTTATGTTCTTTTTCTGTGCGTTGCTAAAAGAGTATTTGCATGAATTTCTCTTCCTTAATGATCAAACATAAGGTTATTAATCATAAAGCCAGAAAATATTGTTTGACTTGCAGAGCAGAGTGGGTACGAGTAACTGTGATAGACCGGACAGCGGTTTTCCATTGTGAGGCAAGAATCCCTTGTTCGAGTTTCCATGTAGCACTTGAATTTTTCCTGTTTGCAATACAAAAGACCAAGTAGGTTATTTCCTTATCATTAAATTCATCTCGCTTCCCTACCTGAAGTTGCATTACAGAGGACGGAGACAGTTACTGAGAGCATTATCACTAGTCTTAGGATGTCAGCATTAAGAATTGAATACCCGATAACAGTCCATAAACTATGTACTATGTCAGAAATAATGTTTTTTTGTATTAGAAAGACGAGCTCATACGGTTGGACAAGTTCCTAGGGTTGGACAAGCTCATAAGCACAGTTGGCAGCATTTAAATACACTGTATTTAAATACATCGAAAAACGTGTATTTAAATACAATATTTGTGTATTTAAATGCATTGAAATAATTTTTCGTCGACGCTTAAAACGAGTATGAACGTCAAAGCACGACACTTGAAACGCGTTTAAACATCGTTGTAACGCAATGGCTCTTTGTTCGCGTCCAGTCGTCCACAGCCTGACAAGCAGTTAAGGATGAGTTTTCACGAAGGGTGGTAGGACTTACTCTGAAACTTTAGTTGTATGTCATACGTGTTAGCTATTGTTAAAATGGCCTCTAAAAGTTCTATTTCATGTTCCTCGCCCTCTTCAAGTACCAACAATAGAGAAAGGCAACCAGTGCACCCTATTTTGGATGGAAAATATTTTAAACTAAAAGAACAATCTTGCGTTAAACTCAAGTGGACAAAACGATATCAGCCCCCATGAATAGTACAACGAATCTTTACACTCATATTAAGGTAAGTAAGATCATCTTTGTACCATTTTAAGTTGTATAATTCTTTAGTGAGTGAGCCATTCTGTATGTATGTATATACAGGGTGTCTCAAAAAAATGTACTCACCCTTCCTTTAACCGTTGCTAACATGCTGTCTTCTTTGTGTTGCAGGTGTAAGGTTCGAACCTTTGCGAACATGATTAAATGTGATTAAAGAATCATGTTCGCAAAGGTTCGAACCTCACACCTGCAACACAAAGAAGACAGCATGTTAGCAACGGTTAAAGGGTGAGTACATTTTTTTGAGACACCCTGTATATACATACATACAGTAATGTGGTTTCGTTACATTTCAGGGCAATATAGCGGATTATATCTGGTGCTGGAACACCACTGTTATTAACATGTTTCTTCGTTTTTCTGTGGTTAGCTAAGTCACTATATATATATATATATATATATATATATATATATATATATATATATATATATATATATATATATATATATATATATATATATATATATATATGGCACTTACATTTATTTTGCACGAAAAACAATGCGCTTTTGAAGAGTCACCTTTTACTTCTTTAATTCAGTCTTTGAATCCATCAGCCTTCAACCATTCACAGTAGACCTTACTAACAGTAGACCTTGAAAGTAATTTACAAAAACTGGGAGAATAAACTGTGAATATGAAATATTGGTTATATTAAAATATTTATAGATTATGGAATAGCAGAACCCTCGCCTTCCTTGGCTAAATATTTGAACTTCTCTCTCTTTTGCAGGTTGGAACAAAGGAAACATTGTAAATAAAAGAAAAAATTAACCTACGTTCAAACCTTGGGCTACATGGACTAGTTTTCGAAGCCCTAACTAAACACGACAAAGAAAAAAAAGAAGAACCAACACAGGGCATACCCAACCCAGTGCCTCGCATGAGTTTATGTATCTGTGCTGGAAGTCCAGCCTGGGTGGCGCAGCCTGGAGCTTCTTAGGGCCAAGAGGCAAAAATATCTTATTTGATCCAAAGTGTCATTGTAGAAAGAAGTCTTAAGGGCATAGCTCTGAAGGAGTGAAATTGGGGATTGGCACACACTAAGGAAACATTCCCTCTCGCAAGTGGCAACTTTACAGTAAGCTATATCAGAGCTGCTTAAGGGAGTGTTTCCCGTCTCTGTTCTAAAACTCTACTTTATTTTTGAAGAATTAGGTTAGTACCAACAGAGGTTATTTCCATTAGTCCACTTGGTCTTTATTTTTGTTTCTATAAATTGCAACCATTCAGAATAAGTTTTGGCACAACGCTTGTGAGAGCCAGACTGTATCAGGTTCTGATTTTGGATTTTTGTTTACTCGTTTATTTGACCCTATATATTTTCTAATTTCTTAATTTTTTCCGGTTATCGGAAAAAGAGTCTCTACGATCAATTTTTGTATATTTTCAGGGAAGGGACCACCTCGTAATATGTTTTTCAAGGAAGCAGGAACTTTTAGAGAAGTTAGAGTGTTACTTAGGTTGGCGCTTTCATCACAATAGTTTAAACAGTTAAAGAACACATATTCTATAGTTTCTACTCTACCACATGGGCAGTTGGGATTCTCTGTTTGATTAAAACGGAACAATTGGGATCGAAAACCTGTATGCCCAACCCGAAGTCTAGCCAGGGCAGTTTCTACACGGCGGTTCTTATGGGAGGCCCAGGGCCATTTACTTGAACTGTCTCCAATTTGCACGAGGTGGCGCCCCTTCCCGGTTACCCTTACTTGCTGTAGCCATGTTGAGTTCCAACGTGTCCTAAATGCTGTACATGCAAGACTTACAGTTTCCTCCTTAGAGTAGAGCGTCAGTGGGTAGTATAATATCTCAGTAAATGGGCCGCTTAAGCAGCACTGCCCGTAGCCTCATTACCCTATACACCTCTATGACCTGGAATAAACTGCATTCTAATACAATGAGAGAAAACAATGTCAATTAACTTTATCTGTACATTGTAGGCCAGAGGAATGTAGTATTTAAGTTTTGTGATGCAAATCAAATATAAGGAGCTCAAAGAATCTGTATAAATGACATAGATATCAGAGGGGCCAGTGTTCTCCGAGATCCGCAACAAGGCTTGACTGATGGCATTTTTGTGGGCGAAGTTTCCAATTTAGAGTGACTCCTTTTGAGGTGACCACAACCGCGGCTGAGGAAGGACAAGTAGGCTCGGTAATTTGCGAACCATCTGTAAATATAGCTTGTAATCTGTAAACTTTTTATTCATTAGTTCATTATAGGTGTCGATAACTAATTGGGAGTTTAATGAAGACACAGAAGAAGGTAAAAATTCAGTCAGAATGTAATCATCTGTCCTGAACCAGGGAGGAAGTGGCGAAATTATTGAAGCTGCATTTGCAGAGGGAGTTAGAAGCCCAACTTTGGGAAAAATAGCTCTCGTGCACGAGATGAAGGTGGGCAATAGGGAAGAAGAACCAATTTGAAAGGTTTTTAACCTCTGAACCAGCTCAGAATTGACTACATTGAGAGGCAGCTGGAGCAGTCGAAAGTAGTACCTGCATGCTATTTTTTCTCGCTGTAGAGCCAGAGGTGGAATATCGGCCTCTATTTGAAGGGAAGTGATAGGAGTAGTTTTACGGCACCCAATTCCAATGCGTAGGCATTGGTTCTGGATACTGTTCAACTTTGAGAGATACCTGGGGGCTGCTGTTCCATATAATGGTGCAGCATAATCAAGACGACTGCAAACGGGAGTTTTATACAGTTTTAGTAAAACCTCACGGTCAGCACCCTAGTGCCTATGGGATATCGAATACAGTAGATTTAGAATTAGGATGGAGGTTCGTTTCATGTAATATATTTGGGGTTCCTATCGTAAGTGGGGAGCATCTAAAATTACTCCAAGATATTTATACTTTTGTCCACAAGAAAATAGGGAGTGGAGTGATTATTTTATTAGTGAAGCACATGGTATTTGTTTTTGTACAATTTATTTTAAGGCCCCACTGTTGCGACCATTGCCTGGATCTCGACGTCCCCGCCTGAAAATCGTGATGTTGATATGTCGGAGGGATGGTCATTGCCATCACCCGCATTTGCTCGTACTATTCTTTACTGTACTGTAGCAGAGCCTTCATTTGGCGCCCCGCCTTTGAAATTGACCAATCAGCGCTCTGCAAGATGAAAACGTCACTGTTTGAAAAATACCTAAGTCACCTCCCTAATACCTCCCTAATTTGCCCCTACTATGCTTTACTGTGTTTACTATACTGTGAGCGTGAGTGTGAGCAGATCAGACTCAGCTGAAACATTTGGGCATAGAAAGACAAATGGGAGTCTTGAATACTCATTAATAATGACTAACATATACTTATTTCTTAATGACGAAGTCAGAAAACACAATCGCTATTTAGCTCTTCAAATGGTTGCAAAGCTTTGAACAGTGGAGAAAATTATTGTGGAACTGAGGTTTGAGCTTAGAACAAGGACTACTATAAACAGGACGTGCACGGTCATATACCTGACTACGCTAGCGGAGGCCAGTTCACTGAGCTGAGTGAGCTCAGTTAGTCATCAACTGTCACAGTGCGAGCTTTGTCGTAGTCTGTCGCTCGGTTTGAATCGGACATTGTTGTTTATTTCGAGGCACATGACTGCATTTCTAAGTGGATACTGTTTGTTTATAAAGTTTATTGCTAATTATATGTATTAAAAATGCCGAACA
>VCRD01000170.1:408340-439918 GCA_006783055.1 Trinorchestia longiramus
AAATATAACATAATAAATTTGAAATTATACCATAAATAAAATTCAATATATTCTGAATGAATGCCATGTTCAATTTCCAAAAATTTTTACTTAATGGTAGAAATGGTTCATAAATTTTTTTGAAAATAGCAAAAGACATTTCTTGAAAATCTTTCATAAATGCATCGATGATATGACGTTGAAGTATTAGTCCATCAAATGAAGCGATAAAAAAATAACATGTAATCCGATTCGAAAGCGTGTAATCTTCACTAAAAACCGCAAATAAATAAAGTATACTCCAGTACAACACTATTAATATAGCTTGTTTTAATACAATTACAAAGTTGGATCTCTCACAGGGTAAACAACTAATCACTAAACACTGGTCACTCGAGAATAATTAACCTCTAAAAAGTTCCCTCATTACTTGTGAACCTCGTAACTTTACTCAACTTATACTTGATGGCCAACTTTGGCTGGGAGTATTTTCGGGGCCTCGTAATCTTATCATACCCGAACCGGTGCTAATCCTCTCTTCTACATTTTTTTTATAATCGTTGTCATGGTAACACGAAACGTAACGCCGAGACTTTCCATATACAGGAATAATACTCACGTATGTAAATAACTATTTAGCATAACCGCTCTATATTGTAATTGATAAGTAAAAATTGAACTAGGGGCGATAGAAATACATAAGATAAATTAGTATATGAACGAAGATTTGCATATTATGTAACTTGTTCTATGTACGCTCATTTCATGTTAATACATAGATTAAGCCTAATCCATAGCATCATATTCTTAGGTTTTATCAAATTCTATTTTGATTAGTGTGTAATTGAATATTCACTTATGCATCAGCATGGATATGTATCTAAATTGATACGGAAGAGGAGCTTCGCATTACTTCCATCTCACAAATAACATCAATGAAGTGTTTGTGTACGTTATTGAATATGAAGCAGCTGTATTGATTCTTGGGAAATGCCTAGAAAAATTCACTTACTCAGAAACATTTGCAAGGTAGCATATTGTATAATTCCACTATTTAATAATACACAGTTTGTTGCTTGCTTGGTTGGTCTTAAGGAGAACGTGTATTTTTCTGTAGTAGTTGTTTTGTGAGAGTTCTTCGAGGGTGGTTGTAGCATAATGTATAAATTAGTAGTTGGCACCTGGGCTGGCGTGAGGAGTGCCGGTGGAGGAGGCTCAGTGGGTTGTGCGCGACCACGTCATGTGTCGGTTCCGTATTGGTGTGAACGAGAAAAGGCTCAGGTGCTGGGTGAAGTGCTGGTTGGAAGTCGTCATTTTCGTGGAGATCTGTACTTGTGGAATAGTTGGCTAAGTAGATTTAGTTATTAACACCAGCATAGGGATACATGTCACGTAAATAGAGGTTGTATGTCACGGTTGGAGGTTGCATTCGCATTGTGCACGATTGGAGGACCTGCATCAGACATGCGAAGCGACACTGACTGAAGAACAAGTCAAATAGAGGTAAGCAAATTCGTATTCTAAAATACCGTAGAGTTGCAACTACTAGTCTGAATAACAAGCTATCTAGGCCTACTACAAAATGGTGAGAGGTATTTTAAGAGATTTTATCAAGCCAGTTACTGGCGAAAGTGATGTGATGACTTGGTTAGAGAAAATCACCTTGGTTGATCAACTACAGAAAGTATCTGATTTAGGTATGTTTATCCCATTGTATCTAGAAGGTGATGCACTCGCGTTGTATATGGAGTTGAGTGACAGGAATCAAGCAAGTGCACAGAAAATCAAGGCGAAATTGCAGGTTGCATTTGCTAACGAACCTTTTATTGCATATGATAAACTTCTGAACATGAAGTGGGCTGGAGAACCTGTAAATGTATTTGCTAATGAACTTAAACGTATGGCGAGGTTGGCGATGCATGGGGATGTAGGGTTAGAAAGAGCAATCATGCTGTCCTTTATCAAAGGATTCCCAGATCATATTAGTGTTGACCCGAAGCGGATACCCAACGTGCTGAAACTGGAAATTAGTGAATTAATTGCTCAAGCTAGAATTCTAACTGCCAATCAGCGAAGTGGCATAGTAGCCGTGACAGTAGGGGAAGCGATGAGAGAAAGGCAGAGTACAGCTGGCAGCGGCCATTTTAGGGGACAATGCTTTCGGTGTGGAGGCCCTCCCATGATCAGGAATTGCAACGAGCAAATGGTGAGATGTTTAAGTCTAACAAGCTCGGTCATATTGCCAGTAGGTGTCATGAGCAAACTTCGGGAAACGAGTAAGGGATGACTATTGCACCTGTAGTTATCCTGCCGAGGTGAAGGCGTGTGAAGGTAGGTTACCAATTGTTGAAGTGTTAATTAACAAAGAGCCTGCAATGGCTTTGGTAGACACAGAATGCACCATGACGGTCATCCATTATAAGTATATAGCTTAATATGATGGTGATGCGAGCATCAGTGCTTTTGATGGTCTAAAAGTTGAGAGTAAAGTGATGAATCGTGTGAAGATAGTAGTGAAAGAAGGAATGCCGGTGGTCACAAAAGCTGTGGTGTCGGACCGGTTGGTGGACGGCGTGACGGTGGACGTAGTACTTGATACTGACGTCATTGACTGGCTTGGCGGCGTGACGGTTAAGTGCGGGAAAGTGGAATTTGGCTCAGCGAGGGTAGAAATGACGTGCCCGGCAATAGAGCAGGCCACAAAGAAAGAGGAAGTGCAAGGGCAGTTAGTCATTGATGACTCAGACTTTAATGCAAAATTTAATGGGGAGTATTGGACAGTGCAGTGGCGTTGAAAGAATGATCAAACCGTTACATTACGTAACAGAGTAGGCTGTTATGAAGGGACGCAAACGGGTGAAAAAAAAGAAGAGTTCGGAGAGGAAATTGACAGATGGATTACAGAAGGTATTCTTCAACCGGGGGAAGAAACTGTCGATACAGGTATTCTCGCGATGAAAACGCCACCAGCTTGTATATCAATGATGTCCTCGGTGATGAAACCAAAGTTTCTGTTACAGAGGTAGTCAGCCACCTTAACAAATCTAATGACTAATGAAAGAAGCACCGGAACACACAAGTTTAATGCCATCAGATGTAGGACAAGAACGAAAGTCCGCAGAGCACGACTAAGAAATTTAGTTTACAAACAGTTGACAAGTGCACGTAATAGAAACGAAAAGTAGAACACATTAGCGGGTAACTTGCGTAAAGCGGCAATACGCCAATAACTTAAAGTTACATTTAACACTTATAATGTTGTCTCGTGATATTGATTCTTCTGCTATATTCTGGTACATATTCATTTCAAGTTACTTATTAGGCTTTGTCTGGACAGGTTTTGGTTTCGGTTTTATAGATCTCAAGTTCTCGATCTCAGTTCTCAGTTTTGGTTCTCGATCTTGACCCCAACCTCTGCTCTAATTTTGATGGTGTTCAATAATAAACCTGCAATGTCCTCTTTGTCCTCGAAGAACACCCACAAAACGATAACAAGAGAAAAATACCCGTTTCCTAAAGTGGAATTATCCGTTCCCAAAAGGTGTATTAACATTGATGAAATATTAATTTTAATATTGGTGAGAAAACATTTAATATTGATGAAAGGTCATTTAAGTATTGATGAATTTCACAAGATAGATAAGCAGGAATAATTCAATTGTGTCCTTGGCATAAGTCCTCAGCATTTGCATTGGTTTTTCTGAGAGCACAATTTCAACAACATAAAAGAAAGGAATTAACATTTAATATAAAATAACACTTTGAGCCTTTCAATATTAAGAAATCTGAATTGAGTAATAGCTACAAAAATAATTGATTTTAGGTCTTCAAAGAAATAGCTTCAGATATAAAAACCAATGATGTTATGTACATTTCTTATGTACCAACATTATTGGAAATATATGTTTTTGTTTTGTTTGTTTGTATATAAAAATACTAATACTGAGTTTTCACAGGTAAAAAACATATAGTAATTACCAATCGGAAAATTAAGGATAAAAATGCTATAAGCTGCATCTTAATTGGTATCAATAAAAATGTGCTGTAGGTATTGATTTAATAATGGCTTGAGATTCTGTTCCTAGTTAATTGATGTAGTCAGCAGACTTAGATATTAGAATACCTGGTTTGAGTTATGAAATATCACTATAACACACATAATTTAGTTTCTAAATATGCTGACAAAGTAGGCTACAGACTTGTGCATATGAGTACAAGTATCCTAAGCACACTGATATTTTAGAGAGAAATAGATATTATAAAAATCTACACCTCAGGACAATGCAGACTAGATTCAATGCTGTCCTTAGAAACAACAGTATTCAAATGAGGTTTTTTGAGAAATGGTAATGAGCACAGTGATTGAAAACACTCTAATAACTATAATAAGCACAGTCACTGAGTTATCACAGTTGTTATAGAAGAACACTTCTTTACTGTGCTGTGGTGGTGACTCATGGTGCATTTTTGTAGTCTGAGTTCAAGGCATTATGATGGTGGGCCGTGTCACTACACTGGTGAGAAGACCATTTGGAGTATACGAGTTCTACCAAAGAACATTATCTCTTTGTGAAGAATTTTTAGGAGATTTTCTTACCAATAGGGAGCTATTTTGTTCCTTTACTCTCATTTAACTGTTTAAACCTTGGTTGAGAGTATTTCTGTTCTTTGATAAACTATATGAGCTACATGTATTTAAATATAGATATATGCTCATCACATGGTATGCATTTCATCCCTAATCATAGTATGATCTGTCTCAGAGTATTTACTTGACAGCTAGTCTTGGTAACTTTTCCTCAAGACATCTTTTCTGCAACCCTTAATTCATATGTCTTATTGTGCAATGGCTGATCCAGTGTCACAGAAAGTCAGGATTTGTACTGAAGTGCTCTAAGCTGTTGTTTGTGCTCAAAGACATATTTCTTGGTTTGCCAGTACTTTACTAACCTCACATAAGCATAAAAATCATGTTTTTAAGTAAATTAGTTTCCTACTAACTTTATAATAGTATGAAATTACCTACTCTAACCTCAGCTTTAAAACTACATGGATAGTAGCAGAGAGATTCTAAAATCTTTGTTGACAATTTTGAACCTCAAATAACTTTTGAGAAATTTTGGTAGTTTGATGTTATTACCATTCTTTTCATCTTCAAAAGTTACTATTTTTGAGAATTTATCTAACATGTTTAGGACTTTGAAAGATACTCATAGCAACTAAGTTGCCAAAGGGCTTTGTGGAAAATGCCCCTACCATGCTCTACAGACAAACTTTAAAAAATACTGGGAACTTTGATCAGTTTGTTTGAATTTTGTATGCTTATCAGTATAAATAGCTCCAAGTCTAAATAGTCTTTTCTATAAACTAATTTGATGGCTTGTAAATTGACTCAGTATAATAGCAAAAATTAACTACTAAAAAGAAAGCATTATTGCTTGTAAATGGCTTCAATATAATAGCTAAAATTTACTTACTCTAAATTAAGCATAATGGTCTATAAATAGCTTCAATTTAATGGTTTAAAGTTACCTCAAAGGTAAGCTTTATAGCTTATAAATAGTGTTAATCAAATAGCTGGAAGTTATTTACCATAAAGTAACCTTTGTGGCTTATAAATCACCTTCATAAAATAGCTAAAAGTTACTAACCTTAAAGTAAGCTTTATGGCTCATAAATGCCTTCAGTTTTATGGCCAATTATTATAAACTGTTAAGCTATAAAACAGCTTATAGTTGGTCATGTTTTTCAAAAAATTATTTGAATATTTAACTTTAGCACTTATTTTAATAAACATTCATGATTTTACTACAGGGTGTCTCAAAAAAATGTACTCGCACTTCGAATGACGAGATCCTTTATTTATGAACATACAGTGAAATAGAATAGCTTCAAATACAGAAGACAAATGTGATTAAAGAATCACGTTCGCAAATGTTCGAATTGATGACCATTATTGTCCAGACAATGCTGATAACGCACACCAAGGGTGCGTTACATTTACATTTTTTTGAGACACCCTGTATATAAAGGTATAGCCAAATTTAATAAAAGGCAAAATTTAGTTTTCTTTTATTTTATTTTATAAAATAGTGAAAGTAATTGTGTATTGAATTCTGTTTCATTGACAGCTTATGAAATGAAATGAATTGTTCTTATTAAATTAAAATGTTAAAAAAATTAGTGTTGGGTAAAATAGAATAACATACCTATTAAGAGCCTGTAATTTTTGAACTGATTTTGATGTCAAAAACCTATTCATGAAATATTGAAACTTTTTTTGATATTCAATGTGCATCACATTACTTTACATGCAAAGCATGTTCTAGTACATGCTGAGTGTTCCAGTACATGCTGAGTGTTCCAGTACATGCTGAGTGTTCCAGTACATGCTGAGTGTTCCAGTACATGCTGAGTGTTCTAGTACATGCTGAGTGTTCTAGGACATGCTGAGTGTTCTAGTATATGCTGAGTGTTCTAGTACATGCTGAGGCTGTAAAAACAGCAAATAAGTTATGATTTCTATGGAGGTATTTTTCTTTAAAATTGTTTGATTTAAAAGAATTCTTTTCCATTCTAGAGATTGTAGAAGAGTTTTAGGAAAGGTTAGCATTAAAGAAAGTAAACTTTTAGTCTGATGTGATCAATTTCAGTTTCAGTTGTCTTTGCTTTGTTTAAGACTTGTAACCCTTCTATTTCATAAGCTGGAACTTGGTTACACAATACATAACTTCTTGTGCATAAATGATTGAAATAATTATATTTCTACTCTATAGCTGTACAGTGCAGAAAGCTTTGTATGCAGCTGTACAGTGCAGAAAGCATTGTATGCAGCTGTACAGTGCAGAAAGCTTTGTATGCAGCTGTACAGTGCAGAAAGCATTGTATGCAGCTGTACAGTTCAGAACGCATTGTATGCAGCTGTGCTGTGCAGAAAGTATTTGTGTAGCTATACAGCCAAGTGTACATTATCCTCCAATACTACCTTGTATTATTAGAAGAATTGATGCTGTTAGTATTGGAGGAAATGTTGAGGTCCTCCCCTTTGTTCTATCGCAAAGTGTACAACATGCCAAAAGTTAGGTGTTGTGACATAGTTATTAAATTGCAGTTAAATATTGAAACAATAAGTTACCTGCATCTGGTTCATCACCCACATCTTCTTTCATTTTATGCAATCTCAAATACAGGGGTTGGACAAAATAAGGAAAACACCTTAAAAAAATCAACAAAATATATTTTAATATGGTGTAGGTCCATATTTTGCAGCAATTACAGCCTCAGTTCTCTGAGGTATTGATTCATAAAAATTGTGAATTGTTTCCAAAGGTATTTTAGCCCATTCTTCTGTTAAAACACCCAGTTCTTTTAGAGACGATGGTGGCGGAAATCGACTTCTTAAATTGACCATAAATGCTCAATAATGTTTAGGTCTTAGGATTGTGGGGCCAGATAAGATGATGCTCAACTTCATTAGAATGTTCCTCGTGTCATTCTTTAACTATTTTAGCTGTATGGATTGGGGCATTATCATCTTGAAAGATGGTGTTCCTTTCTGGAAATAGTTCTTCGACCCTAGGATTAAGTTGGTCGCCCAAAATTCTTAAATAGTCTTGGCTGATAATTCTTCCATGAAGGGAAATCATTGGCCTGGTGGATTTCCAAGAAATAGCACTCCAGAGCATTACAGAACCCCCGCCATGTTTTACGGTTGGGAGAAAGCAGTCTGGATTAAATGCTTCTTTTGGCTGTCTCCAAACATACACTCGCCCGGAGGTCAGAAATAAGGTAAACGATGATTCGTCAGAGAAAATCACATATTTCCCCACTGCTCAGGGGACCAATTCTGGAGGTTTCTACACCACTCTAAATGCTTTGAAACATTTGTCTTTAAGAGCAGAGGTTTTTTAATTGCAGCTTTTCAGTGGAATCTAGATTTTTGCAGCTCCTGACGAACAGTTTTTGTGGAAACTGGGTTCTGTAGGTGCTCATTGAGCTCTCCAGTGATTTTAGGAGCCGTGGTCTTGTGATCCTCTCAAACAATTCGATTTAGAGTTGGACGGTCTCTCTCAAACAACTTCGACTTTCGGCCAGACCTGTGCTTTGCTGAGGACGTTTTTCCTTCTCTTTCAAAGGCAGTCATTACTTGTGAGACAGTACCTCTTAAAACGCCAAGCATTCGTGCAGTTTCTGTTACACTGACGCTTGCCACACGAGCATTAATAATTTGGCCTCTTTGAAAGTCTGAGAGGTCTGCCATTTTTATAAATTATAACTAACTTTTTCTTAAATATGTGTATGAAAGATTTTTTAAATAGACATGTCAAATAACAAAAATAATAAACACAAAAACATTAAAATATGTCAAGTTTTGATTGTTTAAAACATGTTCAAAGTGTTTATTTTTATTTATTTTATTTCCATTATTTTGTCCAACCCTTGTATATTCTTCTAAAAATGTGCTGTAAAATGTATCTTCAAATGTATCATAGCTATATATGAATATTAATCTTACAACAAAAAATTTGTTGAAACTGATTTGTACAAATTAATGGTGTTTTAATCTTTCATTTTCTTCTCATAGAAAAAAATTGGCTTTCAGTGTGACTGTAAAGGTTTAGTCATCATTATGGTGGTTCATGATCACAGTGAGCTGATGGTCTTGGTAAGTTGGCTGTTACATTGAATGAGTAACTGAATGAATAATTTTCCATAAGTGTGCAGCTTGTGCAAAGTAACTTACTTAAGTTTTCTTAATTTTTTAGTAGTCTAGTTTTTTCTTTCATTGTTTATTAACCTTCCATCATGTGCAAGTCAGAGTAGAACATGATCAGGCGACACAACATGACAGGCATCCCTAGATAATAGCTGTTATAAAGGCAAATAGACAGATTCTTATACCACTTTATTTTTATTTGTTCCTATATTCATACAATAATTTCATTTTAAAATAAAGCAAAGTACATTTTCATAATGAGAAACAAATATAATTTATGTACCTCTTGAAGAAAATGTAATCTAACTTAAAAAAAAGTTCAGAACATTATTTATTTTGAAGCAGTTTAAATCAGTGCTGAAATTCTTATTTTATTGAAACAAAGAAATGTTAGAAAATGAAGAAAAAACTGGTTCCAATAAGAAAGCTTATTGAAGTTACTCATCAAAATCGGATTTATTGAATGCTCAAAACAACTCTGAATTTCTCAATATTTCCCACAGTTCTTCAAGGCTCTGTCTATTTTCCCTGAAAGGCTCTAGCTAAGTATAAAAGGCATATAAAAGCTTGTATTTCAATAACACATATTCTTTGCATTTCTTTCTCGTGCAGATTTACGTATGAGAAAGTTTATATACTGATTAGTATATTTTAATATAATTTCAAAAATATCATCATAAAGAACATTGCAACAATCTACTGTTTTTTTAAATTCAGCATTATTTCCCAGTCCACACACTTGTTTGAGTATATTTTTAGACCCCATTCTTGTAGTCTTTAGAAAAGTGTTTTATACCATTGATTTATTTTATCTTTACATAGAAAATATTCAGAATTGAATAAATTTTCATCACTTTTGCAATCTTCTTGTTCTTGTTCAAATGCAAAAGATATGTCATATTTCAAGATGATCTTCATCCTCAGTATCACTATCATCTTCAAAATATTCATTCAAATACTCTTCATCATTGTCAAGTAATATCTCTGTGAATTGATGCATGCCTTCATCTGTTTGCAAATTCAGCTTTCTCTTTGAACATGCCATAACAGGGAAGTGAAAATGATATGAATAATTAATAAACAGTATTTAAAGTATTTAAACCATACCATCCACTTCAAATGTATAAAATATACTCAAATATATAAAATGTTAACCATATTCAATGTAACACGGTTGTGTGCAATGTGTGTGAGAGATTAAAACTGGCATATTCTCTCTCTCAGGTGACAAATTAGCAACTGAATACCATGTTGAAGAGTGTTGCCTAAAATGAGGAAGCTATTGAAAATGTCATGCATTTTTGCAGAATAGTTTGCATGTGCTATGCAAAATTAGAATAGCTAATTGAAAGGCTGTGTTGAATTATAGGGTGAGAATTGAGCAAATGGAGAATAAAAGGTGGAAGAGAAAATTTTGGGTCTTTGGGAGAAAATTTGCTGGGGGCATGCAAGAAAACTGAAGATTCAGAAGACTGTTTGTGTTAGAATTGGAAGAACTATGGATGATTGGTTATTGAGAGGTCATGGAGGTTAAGGAATGGAGTAGGATTACAATAAAGGGAAGAAAGAAATTGAAGAACTAACAAAAAAGTATGGCCTGAATAAATGGAAGCATAGTATGAATGGGAAAACTACTTTAATTTGGTATGCCAGTAAGAATGTACTAGGGTGTGAAATGTTTTATGATGGAAGTTTTGGCAGCCAACTCTTGTTTGCCGTCAGATGTAAGGCATTAAGTGTGAATAGGCGTACATAGAGGTGGAATGAGGGGGATACAAGGTTATGTCTGCAATGTAACAGAGGAGTAGAGGAAACAGTTGAACATTTAGTCTTAGAATGTAGTAAATATGAACATGAGTGAGAGAGCCTCATGGATGTGGTCCATGAGCAGTATGGAGAAAACAAGTGGAATGCAAGGAGTGTTGAAGAGGACTCTGGTATGAGATATCTTGTGGGGCTGGATGAGGAATGTAACATGACTGTTGTGGATGCAGTGAAAGATTTCTTAGTGCATGCATGGAATAAGCAACAGTGATATTAAATAGTCATATTTTTTAATGTGACTACCTGCTAAGCATGTGTGGCTGTTTATGACAAGCTGGATCTTCCAGTGATGCCCTCACTTGGCTGGTACATTTGCATTGAATGACTCAGGGTGGCCCTAGATGAATTACTTTCGATGACCCTGGCTCACAGGAGAAAACTCTGGGATATCACCCTGTTGTATGCTTGTGTATTAGTGGGAATTGAAGGCCGTTACAAAGGGCCCAGTCAAACGCTCGCCCTCAAAACTAAGTCTAAGTCTTGCTATGCCTGTCAGTTGCGCCCGACGGAACGTTGAAGAAAGAAGACCATTACTGTTACAGGCTTGACTCCTCAAAGTCCATGTATGCATGTGATTTTATTTGAATGTTGCTTTTCAAAAAGTCTTTGTGAAGTAAATTTTAGACTAAGTTTTAGATTGATCATTCTTTTGTAGGGATAATAATACAGAAATATACTGTCTGTAAGATTGGGTTGGAGAAGTTGTAATTATCTGTACAATTTTGTGTTTTGCTTTACAACTGTGCTATGTGTGCTTAATATTGTGCTCATGTGTGACTAAGTTAATGATGGTTATAAGTGTACAGGACTTATATTGACACTTGCAAGCACTTTTGATGTCAAGAACTTGTTAATTTCCTTGTTCTTTCATATATTTGTATGCCATATCTTTTGATGCAATTAATAAGAAAAGCCATTCTTATTGTTTCATGAAAATTATATTTTTCTGCTGCTTATTTTTTCACTTATTTTTATTGTATTTTCAATCATAATTACTAAGAAATTAAATTTGAGATTTTGTTGGAACTGATTACATCTTTGTCAGAGAAGTTTATGACTTGCAAAGTTAATTGTTCTAAAACTGAATGTTCAAAAATGAATGTAGCAACCTTGTGCTCTATGATTTTTCAGGGTATTTCTTCCTATCAGTGATAGGTTGGGGATTTTCTGGAATTTCCAGCTGTTAATTGTCAGCTGCAAAAAAAAAGTATGCGCTGAGATAACTGGTCAGGTGAATGAGCTGTGCTGTTGGAAATGGATCTATAATCTAATATATACGGAAATTAAATTCTTCATTGGTTTTTGAGTATAAATAGGACTTAAATTCTCTCTAAGTAGAGATATCTGATTATTCATAATTGAAGGAGGCTATTAACAACCATAGTAAGTTGTCATCTCTGATTGAACTTTATAATTTGTAAAACACCACCCATCAAAGTCGATCACTTGTAAGTTATAGGATATTACAGTAATAGTTTATTAGCTACAGTGTATTAATGTTGATAACTTATAAATGACAACATATAAAAATTAATAACATTCAAGTTACACCACATTAAAGTTTATGATTCAAAAGTTAGGTGATACTAATGCTGATAAGTTGTAGCATATAAAAGTTAAGTAAGTTGCAGCATATTGAAGTTGATATATGGAATTACTGGCTAATAAATATAATAACATGTTAGTTATAGTAGATTTAAGAAAAGTTGTCAGTAATAAATGACAATTTAGATCAAGCGTATTTATTTCCGCAGCATCAGGAGTATGACTGGCTTCTGACAGAGGAGCTTCCACGTGCCTACTCGCAGCTCACATTTGTGCTTGAGGTTAGTGCATTTTACTATAGTGTCTCATAAAGCATGGAAACTATTCAGCAAGTAACATGAAATCTAACTGAATATAAGATCTTTACTAAATAATGACCAAGTTATTTTTAGACAAGACAAATTACTCCTGTTATGTAAATTGTCACTCATACAATAAGTATGAGGTGTTTATGTTATTCTACTCTGTTTTTGTGTTTAGGAATTAAATGAAGTATTTTTGATGTGTGTAAGGAATGACAGTGGTCCATATATGGTTAAACATTTATTTTGTATTTCTTCATTTTAAAAATTGGAAGTACATGTTTTTAAATATTAAAATCGAAAAATGACTCTATGTTTGACAACAATGGTTTCACTTGTATAGTACATGAAAATACCATGTATATGCTGAGAGATGTTATACCTCATAGGTTTGGTCCTTCCTGTCTTGTGCTGGCACACTAAAATTTATTGGCCCTAACTCTTCCCTTGTTAGGGCAAGTGGTAGTAAGGAGACTGAGATGGTGGATTTTTGAAGATGTCTGTTTTATATGCATACATGCAAAATAAATATTGTATATTAACCATCTTAACAAAATTCTTCAAGAACCCATCCTCTCATTGAAAAAGTGGGCATAATCATCCTAACAGGGAGATGTTGCTTGGGTATATGTACTTATCTAATGCCACAATATCTGCCGTATGGTTTGGTATCTTATTTACTCATTTACAAATTGGAATACTTTTATGTATGAAATTTTCAAACATTAGTGTCATCATTCTTATGGTTGTCTTCAAAATTGGTTTCATTGACATCTTGTAAAGAGCTTTTATGTATTTGATTTCTAGATGCTATTTTTTCATTGAAGTATGTGTATGTTTGTAACTGTACAGAGTCTCCCAAATTTATACAGCACTACATCACCAATGCAACTCATGCTTAAGAAACAAAATATTTGTTATCAATGGAATATGTGAGACTTTTATTTGTATGTTATTTTTAACTTCAGTGTCCTGAGGTACTACAGAATTTGGGTCCTGATTCAGGTTCAGAATTAGTGACAAAGATGATTTATTTGTGGTACATATGTGTCTGATTGTACATGTGCTTTTTTAATGAAATCTCTGTTGCATAGATATAATGATGTATAGATTGGCAGTTGTGGACAGATTGATATTGTAGGAACTATGTTCTTTGATTAATGTATGCAGTGGGTTATAAAGTATTTTTTGTATGCATGTTTTACCGAATCTCCAAGCACATCCAATAGTTGTGGGTGTTCTTAGATTGTAAAAGGACATCAGTTGAATATCATGATTTTGTGCTTGTTTGTAGGTTATGAAGTATCACTGTAAAATTTGATTTTCATAAAGGGTTCGTTTTCTGTATGTAAACTTGAAACTTTGCTGTTGATTTTTTTTTGCTTTTTTTCAACTTAAAAATGAGAATTACTGTTAATATTTTTAGTTTACCATATTATTTGGTTGTCCGTTCTTGTGCATATTCTTCTCATGTAATTATTACAAATGTTTCGACTTTCTTTGATTGATCGCTAATTCCAGTAGTGCTTAAATTTTAGGTGTTCCAAAAACAAAAAAGCAAGAAGCAAAGGTTGTAACTAGTTTTGTGGTATCCAGTAGTATAGTCCAACTCAAGTTATGTTTAAAAACACCCCACTCTTGACTGAGCTGTGATCTGCACGGGGAATTAAAGGTTTAAGTTCCTGGCTACAATAGTGCTAATGATGATTGTTGACATAAAGGATATACTTCTGACAGTTGAATTTGGAGCTGCTAAAATGAGTTACTCATACTCATTAACCATAAAATAATGCCCGTAGGACACAGAGAGCTGATAAATGTTGGATTTCAATGATCTATAACATTGACAAAAGTTAACACGTTGACTCCGAAGTGGTACGTATGTGTACCACTTAGATTAGGTTCTGTAATTTTTTCAGATCCTTCTAGTGACTATGCGTACAAAGTGAAGTTTTACACCAATCAGGCAATCGGAGGCAACGTGTTAATCATTGAAAGATGACAGCTAATCAAAGTTATCTGCATCTCAAATTTTGGCTTTCTGAACAAATAGGTTCAAATGATGGAAGCAAGTGATGTAATTATTCTTTTAACAAGCAGGTATTTTGCTCACATTTACAATAATGGTTGTGATGTATGTACAATATCTCAAAATACTGAGCTTTTGAATAAAATTTACTCTATTCTTAAGCTTGAGAGAAATTGTCATTTGCTCGATATGTCATAACTGCATTTGGCATGCGAGCAGGAGTGTGTGCGACAGTTTCCAAGCAGTGATGGTGATAGCAGTGCTGCTCTCAAGCCTGAGAAGTTTATCATGTCCGCTGCGCTGCATACGACTGTGGATCATGTGAAGGCTGTTGTGACCATCTCCGGAGATTCCATTGTCCAAGCTGTAGGTCTGGGGGGAGGGGAGGGAAATCTACAGTAAAGGACTTAGAAATATAATACATTATTTAAGATAATTAACCATGGTTCGTTACTACAGGGTGTCTCAAAAAAATGTACTCACCCTTTAACCGTTGCTAACATGCTGTCTTCTTTGTGTTGCAGGTGTGAGGTTCGAACCTTTGCGAACATGATTCTTTAATCACATTTAATCATGTTCGCAAAGGTTCGAACCTCACACCTGCAACACAAAGAAGACAGCATGTTAGCAACGGTTAAAGGGTGAGTACATTTTTTTGAGACACCCTGTATTTTATTGGATAGTCATAAGGAGGAACAAACAATAGTTTTTTGTAGGTTCTAATTTTTGAGACTTGAGATAGTGTCACATGGTGAAGTTTTAGTGGTGCATCTGGTGATGCTAGAGAATAACTTCACTGTCTCTTCAATCATGCAAAGCAGAAAAAGGAGCTTGAATAAAAGCTAATAGAAAGAGAAGAGCAAAGACAATTGTTTTTAAACGTATCATTTTTATTGCTAATTAATCACTCTACTTTACAAAATATATATGTATATTTTTTTCGACCTTGGTCATTTTCAATGAGCTAAAAGAAAAACAAAACACATAAGTAAACTATGACCTAAATATAAAAACATTATTTGCTAGTAAAACACTAAAATGCATAAAAATCTGATAAAAAACAAAAAACACAAATAAAAATAAACCAAATAAAAAACCTAAACCAACTGCCAAGGGATAGGCACATTGTGTATCATTTAAAACAGGTTTGTGTTTTAAAATGAATAAAGATTCTAATACGCGCAAATCTAAAACAATAGAAGCTGTGGTGATTACTCAAAAATCTTCTAATGTAACAGGGAAATCGCACTTCTCTGCATGAGTCCGTACAGCAGAGTGAGAAGGGTTGACAAGGGGGCGGTTAATATGGAAACTTCTTCCAGCATGCGCTGCCACACGAACAGCGAGTACTCTAGATGTAGAACCCACATATTCAGACGCACAGTGTGCGCAACTATGTTTAGAAATGACAGAGGAGAGCATGCTTTTAGGAAGCTTATTTTTGTTACCGAAAATTGTTTCATATTATATTTATTCACCAGAACAAATGTCGAAAATTTGTTTACAAGCATACCCCTTACCAAAAGGATAGAGATTTCCCTAAATTATTTATTTGAACATGCAATCTTAGTTTCTGGAATACGCCGTTCATCTTTTAAAAATTGTTAGATTTCAGTTTTAAACTTTTATTTCGTGTTTGATGGCAAATTTTATCAGCAGCTGGATGGGGATGGGGCTCCTTCTTGGACCAACTTTTGCTAACATTTTTGTGTTTTCATGAAAAGCAAGGCTAGATCTGTGTCCTACTGCCGTTAAACCTGTTTTATATAAACGTTACGTGGACGACACCTTTTCTTATTTTGTGATAGAGCACACTGTACATTGTTTCTCAAGTACCTGAATTCTAAACACTCAAATATAAAATTTACTATGGAACTGGAGTACAATAATTTTTTAGCGTTTTTATACTCGAATATCCCGTTGTGGCAGTAGTTTTTCTAGCCCTGTGTTCCGTAAATCTACTTTTACAGGTCTGGGTATTAGTTTTTTTAGTTTCTACTCTTATCGTTTTAAATGGAATAGTATTAGAACTTTGCTGTGCAGAGCGTATAGTGTTAGTTTCAATTTTTTTACTTTGCATGATGAATTTGAATTTTTAAAAACGCGTTTTTATGCAAATGGTTTTCCATTAGGACTCGCCGAATCTTTTATTAGGAATTTTTTTAATCAAAAATATTTTACCTCTCCTTTAATTACTGTTCCTAAAAAGATCTGTATGTCGCATTGCTTTTTTCCGGACCCCAATCGGAAAAACTTAAAAAAGAATTACTGTCTCTTTTAACTGAATACTTCCCTCGTATATCTTTCAAATTTGTTCTGATGAACCAATATATTATAAAATCAATTTTTGGCTACAAAGGTAAGCTTCCTAAAAGTAAGCTCTCCTCTGTCATTTATAAACATAGTTGCGCACACTGCGCGTCTGAATATGTGGGTTCTACATCTAGAGTACTCGCTGTTCGTGTGGCAGCGCATGCTGGAAGAAGTTTCCATATTAACCGCTCCCTTGTCAACCCTTCTCACTCTGCTGTACGGACCCATGCAGAGAAGTGCGAGCTCCCTTTTATATTAGAAGATTTTAAAGTACTCACCACAGCTTCTAGTGTTGTTGTTGTTGTTGTTGTCGTCGTTGTCGTTCCCCAGCTCCTGTCAGCTCAGATAACCGGCATCACGCAAGAAGCACGCCACCGTAACGGGGTCCTCCCCAAGTTGTGTTTCGGTGTGTATGTTGTGTTGCAGCCTCTGTACGGTCAGATCCAGGCAGTGCAGCAACACGTGCTTGGTGTCATGTGGGGAAACTTGACGGAGGGGACATATGTCCGGGGTTGCGGGATCCAGTCTGTATTTGTATGACTGTAGGGATGGGTGGTGTCTGCATCTAAGTCTGGATAAGCAGAATCTATCCGTTCTGTTTCGTGTTTTTTCTCTCTGGTTTATTGGAGGAGAAGAGTATCCTAAAATAGTGTTTGGTTCCTGTTGTTGGAGTGCTCTGTGTGTGAATGTAGTGTGTATGTTTTAGGATGTTATGATTTCCTTCCCGTCCCGCGTTCACAGGTAGCACGGGGGGAGAGAAAGAATGAAGATCTGCGTAGTATCTATGCGTCGTGATTTCAGTTGCTCTGTGTGTGGGAGCGTGATACATACGACATGTAATGACAGGGACTATATGTGTTGTTCATGGCAGAGGCTAGGAATTGAATTGTGTTCCTCTCATGTCTAGGTGTTATTGGATGGTGGGTACATGTGTTTCTGCATGCACGTGCGCTGTGGATGAGGTTCTTGTGGAGCCTTTAATGATCCTTAGAGCTTTGTTTTAGATTGTTTGAAGTTTGTTTAGTTTTCTTTTGGATGCTATGGGTGCCCAAGCTGAGGTAGCGCAGGAAATGACTGATCTTATGAACTGCTTGTAGATCAGTGTTAAGGTTTCTTTGTTTTGTCTGAAGTTGGTGCCTGTTAGTGCGCGGAGTGTGTTAAGTTTTTTCTTTCATTTTTTTGATATTTCGTCTATATGTTGGCTAAAGGATCTGGTGGTGAAGGTGACACCTAAAATTTTGGTCGTATGTGTGTGGTAGTGTGATGTTTTGTAAAGTGACGATGGGTCTGTGTTGGTGTCCTGCATTGTGGCTTGTCAATAGCGTGGCGATAAACTTGGTAGGGGCTATTTTAGCCCCTAGCTCCTGGATGTGATCGTGACGTCGTCTGCGTATGATGCTACGTGTATGTTTTCTGTAGACTGTGGTATGTCATGCTTGTAAAGATTGAATAAGGTGGGTGAGAGTATGGAGCCTTGCGGTACTCCATTGGGAATGTTTCGTCTTTTCGAGGATTTGCCATTATAGTGCACGTATGCTTGTCTACCTGATAGGTAATTGGCAAGCCATCTTTTGGTGTTATGGAGCTCAGTGATGTATACATTTTTAATCAGGAGGTATCTAGGGATAGCGTCGAAAGCTTTGCTGATATCAATTGTGAGCAAAAGTGCTTGTTTTGGTGGTTTGCGTGAGTTGATATTGTTTTTCGTGTTTTGTGCAATGTTAGTGAGTAGCGTGGTTGTGGAATGATGTGGTCTGTATCCGTGTTGTGTCGAAGACAGTGGTATGTGGTGTGGTGTTGTCACATTTGGGATGGGCCACTCTACAACTTCAGGTGTGCAGAGCATGGTGATTGGTGTGTATGAGGCTTTTTCCGTGGGAGATTAGTTTGGTTTGAGGAGAGCTATAATTTTTCCAACTTGCCAGAGTAAAGCTGCATGAATAGTTTGCGATATTCTCTAAAGTTTTAATCGAGTGTTGTCCTAGGTGCTTGAGGTGGTGGTTTAAAATGTCAGCTTCTAGTATTTTAGATTTACGCATATTAGAATCTTTATTTATTTTAAGAGACAAAGCTATTTTAAATGATAGACAATCTGCCTACCCAATGCGGTTGGATTAGGTTTTTCATTTGATTGCCTTTATTGGTGTTTTTTGTTTTTTATTTGATTTTTATATATTCTAGTGTTTTACTTACAAATAATATTTTTATGTTTACGTCATAGTTTACTTGTGTCTTTTGTTTTTCTTTCAGTTCTCTGAAAATGACATAGAAGTTTGAAACGTCGAGATATATATATATATCTTTTAAAGTACAGTGTTTAATTAATAATAAATAAAAATGATACGTTTAAAAGCGATTGTCCCTGCTAATTTTTTTTGGTTATACTTTGCAAAATGAAAAATATTAATGTTACTCAGAGCTAATAAAGCTTCAAAATAATTGAAATCAGCATTGAGTATACATATATAAAGTATTTTCCTTTTTTAAGAATAAATATTTATATTTTGTTGAACTAGTATGTTCGTTTAAACTCTGTATATAAATGTTTATTTATTTGTTGATATTATTGTAATGAATTATAATATCGAATTCAAATTATCATAGGAAAAATCTTTGAGAATCAAATGAACAGTGGTCAGCAAAAAATTTGTGCCTATTTCCACACTTAAATCATCAGAGAGAACGCGGTGAAAGTTTATGCATACGTCATTTATGACTATATTACTTTCCCGAATTTGTTGTGGCTCTACAGAGCTATTTTGAAACAAAAACTGTTTTGCCTATTTTTTCATAATGGGTAATTACGTTTTAAATAATTATTCAAATGGTTTGCGCCAGATTTTTGAAATTATTATATGAAATACTCTGACTTCATACAATTTCAAATGATGTATCTCAGTTCATTTTTTATGACCAATTAGAGTGTTTGGGGTGTGTAAGCTAATAAGAATGTAAGAATTCATTTTGAATTGTTTTATGCGAGAGTTGACCCTTTAAAAACTATTTATGCTCTCATTTAAGAAAATTGTTGGATTTTCACCAAGATTTAAGCTAGATTTTTTTTCACAATGTTGCTGTAACCAATTTCATTAATTTATATTACAAGAGAATATGATGTTGGTAACTGTTCTAGACATTTTTACTTAGGATACATAAACCACTAGCTTACTACATTATATATATTTAATAGATCTTAATTTTCTAACAAACAGTTTTCCATTAAACACACTAGCAGGATTATGACATAACGTGTAAGCTAAAATTCCCTCAAGAAGTCTCTTCTTTCATTGCCAGGTCTTCAAGCACTGAACACTACATAGCGCATGGTGACTTGCCATCAAATTGTACGCTAGCTGAATTTCTTTTTAGTTTTGCAGGTGTAAACATTTAGAATAGTTCAGCTCTTTAAAATGGACTTCTTCCTACTCTAGGCTTGCACAGGTCATACCAACTGAAGGTTTTGCTTAATTTAACTGCTTCTCAGGGGGATAGCAGCATGCAATTTCATTTATTCTTATACCTTCAGTGAATTTCTCGTTTTTTGGTTAATGTGGCAGAATCTGGTTATGGTTTATAAAAATGGTATGTAAAATATGCTATAGGGTATATGGTATATAAAATTCAAGCAAAGAAAAAAAAGGAAGAAAGAAGCTTAATTCCATCTAGTTATACATGAAATGTACAATGGGTTTTAAATTCTTAATGCTAAGATCTTTAGATTAGTAATAATGTTTCCAGCGATAGTGTTTGTTCATCTTGTTACTTGAGGTAGATTTTCGTAGAAACACCTTGCGAGGATCTGGAAGTTTCTAGCAAACATAAGTCTGTAAAGTCGGACTACGACTTTCCGTTTGTTAATTTAATCAGCTATTGTATGTTCACATCTCAACCCTCATCATACCAACGACACTTCTCGCTACCATCGAATTCACAGCAAACAAAGTTAACTCTGTAAGGACCATTGTCCTTGAAGAATGTTAGAAATAATTTACTTTAGTCACATATTTTAAAGGTTTCATTCTAAAGTTAGGTGAAATTACATAACAAACCAGTTAGGATGAGTAATAATTTACACAATATTTCGTTCCGCTGGAAAATAATTAAGTACCATCAGTTTTCATAGGGTTAATAAACACCTACCGTGCATATTGTATATTGGATTCAATGTTTTTGTAAGTGATCCACCACTACTCATTTTCTCTTATTTTCATCATATTTGCGGTGAATACTTGAGATCCTAAGCTATTATGAAAATTACTCATTTAAAATTTGATCAATTACTGGGTAGAAAAGCAATATACGATATACATAATTTCATATTCTCCCCCCAAAAATTTCAGTTTATGGTCAATGTCTCAGGATCACGTTAAACTTTGGTGTTTAACTTCGTAACCACTTATAGACAAAAATTTCTTTACTCATATTAATCTGATCGGGTACAGTATCCGAATTTCTTAATTAACTCTTACCGTGTATCTTGCACAATGCATTAAATTGTTTGACTATTATAAAGTATAATATTTGTTTGCTTGCATATCATATTTGTACTCGATGCTCTTTGAAATCCCCAACTAAGATAAAAACTATTGATTGGAAATTTGTTCGATGCTGTGATAAAAATGCGAAGGAATTAATGACTTAAAATTAAATCGAAATTAATTTACTGTTAATTCTCGCAAAACAGGACATTAACGTCCGACTGGGAGGCAGTGACGGGAAGCGTGGTGGTGCAGCGTCAGGTGGTGGAGGCAGCAGTAGCGGCAGTGGTGCGAACAGCGCACTACAGCGCACGAGCGTCACGCCCGATGCGCCCTGGAGACTGCAACAGGTGCAGGATTCTTGCAACTACCTCAAGCAGGCGCTACTGCTCCTCAAGACCAATGATGCTCCTCCTAAGTATGCATTGAATATTGTAGAAGTATTTTCATATATTTTCTTGTTATTAATGATGGAATATAGATATAATGGCTAGTAGGCCGTAAACTTAAAGTGTTAGTTAATACTCCGTTAAATATTCGACCATTGCGCAATTGTTCAGGTCTGAAAGAGCATCTGACCTTTGATCGATCCTTCCAAACATGAGGTAAATTCTGGTGCAGTGTCATAGCATCCTACTTTATTCTGCAGGCTATGCATGGTTTTCATCCTTATAGCTGAAGCGGAAGCGACCAAATTGTAAGAAGCTTTACAATTTAAAAAAATTTGCAGGAAATTGAATTGAAAAGAAAATAATTGAATTTCTCTGTTGTTCAGACTTCTTGATAAATTAATGAGTGAGTTATAGCGTTGCGGGCTACATTCTTACGATCATGAATGTGTATTTATTACTTTCTCGATTTGGTATATTTAAGTATGTATATGTACTCTGACGAGAGCCTATTGATTGCCTGCCTGTTGCTTATGTCTGCGGCTCAGCTCAAAAATGTCGACCTTATATCACCAGGGATCATGTACAGGAGTGCAATCTTGAGTTGCCTAACAGTGCGTAATTGTTCCTTCTCATTAATGTTTATTACTATTTATTACAAAAATAAAGGTATCGGTATTGGTATCGGCCTCTTTTTTGGTATCGGTACATCATTAGTAAAAAGGCAAAGTCAGAAACTAGGAATTAACTTTCACACTGCTATTTTGAAATTACGTTTAGTGTTTGTTTTTGTTCAACTCAGTGGTTTTGGACTTAACGTTTGAAAGACGTTAGTTCCATTTATTGTCAAGGCATTGGGTTAGCTTTTCATGAAAAGTTATGAGAAGCCATTTAAGTGATGCTGTTTGAAGAACTGCATACAAAAGTGACGGTGTTGCCCTCTCTTCAGAACTGGTGACGGGGCGCTGTCGCAGCTCTCACGCGTGTGCCAGGCCATCCAGCAGAGCCGCCAGTGTCTGCTGGTGCCGCGCCGTCGTACCATTGAGGAGCTTCTCGCCTCTCCGAACATGAAAGCCCTCAGCCCCCCCATGGTGCCCGACACAGCCCTCAGCTTCTATATTCAGGTGCGCGAGTGTTTCTAACCCACGGGAATCCGTTTTAAAATCGAAGTAAAACTTGTCGTTTGCTAGGGATGCCCTCGGCTATTTTGAAGTGCTCGTTTAAAATTTTTCTGTTTAGTTTTTGTAATGGTTACACTCAAGTTTAAATATTCTGGAAGTGACTAACGAAGAATACTAATGTGGTACCTGCGCAGGCGCACAAGCTGGTGCTCGCTGTATACCAGGTGGGATGCAGCAGCTCGTCAAGCAGCGTGAAGTTTGAGAGCGTGCAAGCTGAATGTGCCTTACCCTGGCTCAGTCCAGCTCTAGGGGCGCTTACTACTGCTTTACACCTCACCCACTCCATCACAGATAAGGTTAGTTTACTCACGACTCACCACAGTTGTGAGCATCAAATAATTGTTCTAGAAGATATCTCATTGCTTGATTGGCTGTAGGTAGCAAACATGCACCTTCTCATATTATTGAGCAGAATGCAGGACAGATTCGTAGTATATGACAGCACGGGTAATATGTAGCTCGGACTACTGCTGTACGCTCTAATGACTAATGTTCAGCTTTCCATTGGCTTTGGTCGCTGTCCTAAGTTAAACTGCGTAGTGATAGAATAAGAGGTTCAGTCCAGTTCATTACTCAAACAGTAAGAGAATAGTCATGAGAAAAAGCTTTCCGTGTTCAGAGTTATGGCCTTTACTTTTGTTTAATTTTTAGCAGTACTAAATGTAGTACGATAATGCGGACCTTCTAATTAAATGGCTTTTCTTGGTTACCAAGGTACTTGATCATAAGGGTTTGTTACAAACAGAAAATTTTCAAGGTTAATTTTCCGCTTGGAGATTAGTAGTAGTGTGTTAGCTATGCGACCGTAAAATTGTCAATAAAACTTGGTTATTTCGTTGAACAGGGTGCAGCAAAATCATGACACATTTGTAGGTTTAATTGAAGGTAAATAGTGTTAAGAGCGAAAAAAAGTTATTTCCGAAGTGTACGTTTAAAGTCTTTTTGTTTTAAAAATTAAATCAATCTAGTGGGTACCGTTCCTTTCCACACTGTTAAAAACGTTCACGAAAGTTGTGCATAATTCCAATATGGCAGATAATTTTGCCTCACCCTGTATTAGTTGATAACTTGAGTTCTGTGGACCAATTCCATGATGTACTAATGGAACACCCTGGACTTCAGTGTTTTGCTCGGGATTTAGGATATTTTTCCCCCGATTATTGCGATATGAACTGAAATTTTTGGCCTCGATAAACCTAAACCACTGAAGTGCTAGCAAATGTACATAAGTACTACTACTGCTGTTTCAAAATACGCTAAAATTGTTGATCCTGAATGTCAAGGGTTATAGTTAAGAACTTCAGTCAGGTGTCGCGGTCGTAGTGTCGACTCCAGTTTTGAATAACATTTATGCGTAGGATTCTCCGAGATATCTGAACTTCTGTCACATATATCTATGGTTAGCATTATAATCAATAAATAAATGAAAAGGTGGTTCTTGCACCGTCCTGTTGGAGTTGCATGTGAACTTTACGTGTTCAGTGACTTATGTTCAGTTTCACAAAACCGGTTTTAATGAACCGTTCACAGAAACTCGTGTAATTATTCAACTCGGATGATGCATCACTCAAGAATCTCTTGAGTATCCGAATGTACGTACTTGTTTCCTTTCGTCTGCAGGACATGAAACTGATGTTCAGCATTTAAGAGAAATTAAATTGTTTGCATGGGGAAAGGGGGAATTACTCGACCACTACGTATAATTGTCACAGTATTTCAGTGAATGAGTACAATGACCAGGACTTGAACATACAATTGATGAAATACTTACCCGCTCTTTCTTGATTGGTCCTTGCTCATGGATGCTCGAACTGCATCTGTTTCGAATTTATTCACACCATTCGTGTGGAGGATGAATTTGACCAAAATTCGATTTTTATTAGTGCAAAAAAATTGTATTAATATATTTTTATTACATCAATATTCTTCTTACTATTATAAAACTTGGATAAAATATTTCTTTTCTATTTCAAATAAATGAAGAATAATTTTCCTTTGACAGATCACGATGTTCTCCCAGTACAAAGATTTTTCTCCGGATTCGTGCAGTGTGTCTACCGTGTCAAACTGAGGAGTAGGAGCACGGCAGCGGCTTGAGGTTTCAGAGTAGCTTCGTTCTAGACGATGTTGTCACCTTCATGTCATTCATGAGATGTTTGCGACGAAGCGGAGTTGTGAGCATGAAAACATGAAAAGCCTGCATCATTCTGTACTATTGGTCAATGTTCGAGGACGCAGTGCAATAAGCTTTGCTTGCTTGTCTTGGATGAATTGTTTTGGAACCTTTCCCGATACGATCTCTTTTTTATCATTCTTTTTTGATAAGTTGGCGTCAGTAGTTGTATAATTTCTGTTGATAAATTGTTGCCTTATGCGTGTTAGACGATTTCTTGTTACTTATTTAGCTGAACATGGGATGGATATGTCGATAGTTTAGTTACACCTTTTAATCAAATATTAGCTAGTTGTTTAGGGCTATACATTGCACAACGATCCTCTATCTCGCAGCCGCTGCGATCGGATCCAAGTCAATGATGCGTTTAATGTTCCTCAAGACATTCCTGTCAAATAAGCCTAGAGGGATGCATTGTAGGGTATTGTATCTTAACGTCTCTTGATAGCCTTGTGTTGAAAATGAGGCTACGCGCTTGTGTACTTTGATGGAATGCCGCTCCTTAGTAGCAATCTCCGCTACTCATCGGATTAGCTGCTCCTTTTTGTAGAGGTCTTCGAGGGTCAAGTTTGCAGTTAAACATTCCTTATTTTTTATTTATTTTACTTTCCGTGGGATAGATAACCGTTCAGTGTAACGGATGACGGCGTCCTCTGAACGGTCCTTCAAATTTCTCGTCTCTGTGAAGGCGAAAAATCAGTCTAACAGCGTCTTTTCTCTCATGAAACATCTGCGTCTTCGTTCCGTGAGTAAACCTCATTATTTTGCACAATACGGAATTCACGAAACTGAAGAGCTTGCTCTCTCAATTTCACTGTTTGTTCCTATGTACTACTTTTTTATTTATGATGGAGCGGGTTGTGTGTACGTGATTTTTCAAGATAGAACCGTCGTAACTTATTGAGTAATTTTGAACTATTACTGAAGGCACGCTGCTGAATTGTACTGTGCTTTTTCGAACATTGTACAAGAACGAATACTCGACCGGAGTCATAAATCCAATGATAAATCTTTTTGAAGACATCGGCGTATGTGCTCTATAGATTTTATAGTACTCTTGACTGAAATTAATTGCGTGTGATGTCGTAGAATAGGTGAAACTTTGTTATGCTACTTGTGAAATGTTTGGTGCTAATACTCATTGTGCGCAGATAATTTATTTGCTTAGTTATAATTACAACATAATATCGACGTCGTCAACGAATCGTACTACTAGGACTTGAAACTCATCACCATGTGAGCCACAAAATAGGTTCAATTATTCTCTCAAGTGTGTGATTAGTTAAGCGTTTGCCTACTGGCGGTAGCTCTCGCTGTCATAGAATTCAAAGCACACAAAGTTAACTTGTCTCACTCTGAATACGACGGTAGGGAGAGGCACCGTAAGCGAGTCAGTAGATAAAGGTGTAATCTCATCGTACGTGAAATGCACGAGTATGATTCCTATAATGCCACTTAATATGATGGCGTGCAATTATAATTTCTGTTGAACTACTGTGCATGTTTTGTTGATCGTATCGAACGCTTGTTACCTTGGTTTTATGGTTCCCTCGTTTGTATAAACTGTAATATACGGAATAAAATATACCATAAAATTGGAATCTTTAATCTCTCCTACAGGCATAAGCTTTTTTTTTTAGATTCCTACGATGTAATGCACACCATCAAAAGTAAAACAATTTATGCAATGCCGACTATATTGATTCTCGATGATAAATCTTTAACACAGTGTGCGAAACGCCGAGTTTAAAATTATATCATAACTTCACCATGACAGGAACGTCAAAATTTCAACGCTGAATTTCTTTGGGCTGATTTTGTTCAGTCCCACACCATGTGTCCTAAGAGCACAGGTTGAGATTTTCCAGTTGGTCACTGCACAAAATCTTGGTATCGTAATTTTAGGGCAGACATTTTTAAAGACAAGGTTTCTGATTCAAAGAAAAATTTGCAGTAGCTTACGCCAGCATAAAAAAAGAGATTAAGGAGCGGCACATGAAAATACAAGACGTATTCAAAGAACTGAGACTAAGAGGGTCACAACCGAGATGAATGGTAATTAAGGTTCGTACGAGGGAAATAAATACGGGTTTTGCAATTTATGTTCAAGGAATACGAGAATACAGTACGAGAAAGTTTGACGTCGCAAAACCTAATAAACACCAGTCATTTTTTTTATCATGGGGTGGACATTCGAAGAATTAGGTCGTAAGATGTTGCATAAGTAAACTAGGCTGTACTGTTAAAAGGAGGATAATCCCCATGTTCGGTAGCCCTTTGCATCGAAATTACTTTCCATGCCTAGTGGCAGTTCACAATTAAAGTGCACAACAAATACCGTGATTTACAATGACTTACCTGCGACACGGAGACATCGCCAAAGAGAAATGGGAAGGAAAGCCAAGACACTACATCCAATGTTTAACACTAACTTCTAAGTACATTCAATGCTTATCTCTTAGAAGTTTTCTTCTTATTAGCTGACGGGTTGCCCGAGAGAGCAGCCTGATCGGCCTCGTATTGTTCGATGAGCTGCTGTATGAGTTCTGGCGAGGCTGGAGCGTAGCGTGAATACTCCATGCTAAACTCGCCCTTGCCCTGCGTCACCGTCCGCAGCGCTGACGAGTACCCAAACATCTCGTACAGCGGGACCTGAGACATGGAGTACTAGGTTAGCAACATGCGTCAACAATGATGTACAACTGACAACGAAGAACAACATTGACAAGCTTAACTTACACAAGAGAACAAAAACAGAAGTTCGCGCTAGTACGAAAAAAAACCATAGAGGAAAAGAATTGAGGATCTGAGAATTTAAGCCTTACCATTAAACAAAAACTAAATCCACGACAGATTCTGTCAATCATACTCAATCAAGTGAGGTTATGAAATCTAGCCTCGCTAAAGAAAAAGTGGAGTTCTTGTCTCACGTCGACAAAATTATCAACCACTTCAAGAGAACCATCATTTTCTCCGTCCAACAGAAAAAGAGTAACTTTGTAAACACGGAGGTCGTCGTGCATTGTTAACTTCGATTTCTATGCTAGAACTCTGTACTGTCATTTGTATTCCCAATAAATCGTTTTTGGATGGAGCATATCTCAACAGAAATAACCTCAAACGTAAAATCTCTAAACCAGCTTTCGTGCACTATAATTTTCAACATTTGTAATGAACCGCTTCCTATCTCCAATTTTGGCAGAGATCAACTCTCCTACACTCGGCTTCCATGCTATATGACCCACTTGTCCAAATTCCACGGTCATGGTGAACAATTTTAATTTCTGTTTCCTTTATGAACCACATGACTAACCTCGACTATTATTGTGAAGTACTTAACCTTTTGAGTTTAATCTATGATAAACAGCACTCCTCAATACCATCCTCGCAGTCATCCCTTCGAAACTCTAACCTCAAAGATGAATAATAACAAAGATGAAAAATTATTACTTCCAATTTCAGAGCAACAACCTTCATCAACTTCAACCTCGAAGGTGATTGACAACTTTCGAAAAATTATGATGAATCAATCTCTTCATTTCCACTCTCCGAGCGACGGCCTCCACTAACCTCAACTTCGAGGGTGAACCACCCCTCGCTGAACTCCGTGTTCCTGATGATGCCCTTGCGCCTGGCAAACTGTGTCATGACGGTGCCCTGCGCCTCCTTCGGGGCCGTCACTTCCACTGTCATGATCGGCTCCATCACCTTCCACTTGCCCTCTTCACTCGCTGCACAGTTTTCACCCAAATCAACGAGTAGAACTCACTACTCCTATTAATTATAAACGGAAAACAGGAAGAAAAATCCGACTGACAGACCTCAACACGTGATTCTTCCTCGTATTTTCATTGTTAGCACAGATATAAAGTCATGTTTTAAACACTCAGGAAATCCTGTCAGATGGAGTATTTACAGTAGAAGAGGTAGAGGAACAGCTCAGCATTTTAAACCCATATAAGTCAACCGGACCCGATGGCCTTGGTCCCCTGATACTCAAAGAAACAGCCTAAGTAATAAGCGAACCTCTAACAAACATCTTCAATCGATCTCTCGAAACTGGGATAGTTCCAGATGATTGGACGCGCGCAAATGTCACTCCTATTTTCAAGAAGGGGAACAAACAAATCCCTAATAATTATCGTCCAATCAGTCTAACATCTGTCATCAGCAAAACAACAGAAAGACTACTTAAAGTCCGTATAACAAAGCACCTTAATGACCAAAATCTTGTTAATGACACCCAGCACGGTTTCAGAGAAAAACGTAGCTGCCTCACAAATCTCCTTGACTTCTTTGGAGAAGTTAACCGTATATACGACGGTACAGAAGCCGTAGATCTTGTCTATCTAGACTTTTAAAAAGCCTTCGACAAAGTCCCCCACGAAAGACTCGTGGCCAAAGTGGAAGCGTATGGAATACGAGGCAACTACTCTCGATGGATACGAAACTGGCTCACAGGTCGAACTCAACGCGTAGTGATTCACGATGAAGCAAGTGATCCAGCGCTTGTAACATCAGGAGTCCCTCAAGGGAGCGTTTTAGGCCCGCTCCTCTTCATCATCTATATCAACGATCTNTCATGTTCGCAAAGGTTCGAACCTCACACCTGCAACACAAAGAAGACAGCATGTTAGCAACGGTTAAAGGGTGAGTACATTTTTTGAGACACCCTGTATATTATTGGATAGTCATAAGGAGGAACAAACAGTAGTTTTTTGTAGGTTCTAATTTTTGAGACTTGAGATAGTGTCACATGGTGAAGTTTTAGTGGTGCATCTGGTGATGCTAGAGAATAACTTCACTGTCACTTCAATCATGCAAAGCAGAAAAAGGAGCTTGAATAAAAGCTAATAGAAAGAGAAGAGCAAAGACAATTGTTTTTAAACGTATCATTTTTATTGCTAATTAATCACTCTACTTTACAAAATATATATATGTATATTTTTTTTCGACCTTCTAGGTCATTTTCAGTGAGCTGAAAGAAAAACAAAACACATAAGTAAACTATGACCTAAACATAAAAATATTATTTGCTAGTAAAACACTAAAATGCATAAAAATCTGATAAAAAACAAAAAAACACAAATAAAAATAAACCAAATAAAAAACCTAAACCAACTGCCAAGGGATAGGCACATTGTGTATCATTTAAAACAGGTTTGTGTTTTAAAATGAATAAAGATTCTAATACGCGCAAATCTAAAACATAGAAGCTGTAGCGATTACTCAAAAATCTTTTGATGTAACAGGGAGGTCGCACTTCTCTGCATGAGTCCGCACAGCAGAGTGAGAAGGGTTGACAAGGGGGCGGTTAATATGGAAACTTCTTCCAGCATGCGCTGCCACACGAACAGAGAGTACTCTAGATGTAGAACCCACATATTCAGACGTACAGTGTGCGCAACTATGTAGAACCCACATATTCAGACGCACAGTGTGCGCAACTATGTTTAGAAATGACAGAGGAGAGAATACATTTAGGAAGCTTATCTTTGTAACCGAAAATTGGTTTCATATTATATTTATTCACCAGAACAAATGTCGAAAATTTGTTTACAAGCATACCCCTTACCAAAAGGATAGAGATTTCCCTAAATTATTTATTTGAACATGCAATCTTAGTTTCTGGAATACGCCGTTCATCTTTTAAAAATTGTTACAGATTTCAGTTTTAAACTTATTTCGTGTTTGATGGCAAATTTTATCAGCAGCTTGATGGGGCTCCTTCTTGGACCAACTTTTGCTAACATTTTTGTGTTTTCATGAAAAGCAAGGCTAGATCTGTGTTCTATTGCCGTTAAACCTGTTTTATATAAACGTTACGTGGACGACACCTTTCTCTTATTTTGTGATAGAGCACACTGTACATTGTTTCTTGTGTACCTGAGTTCTAAACACTCAAATATAAAATTTACTATGGAACTGGAGTACAATAATTTTTTAGCGTTTTTATACTCGAATATCCCGTTGTGGCAGTAGTTTTTCTAGCCCTGTGTTCCGTAAATCTACTTTTACAGGTCTGGGTATTAGTTTTTTTAGTTTCTACTCTTATCATTTTAAATGGAATAGTATTAGAACTTTGCTGTGCAGAGCGTAGTGTTTGTTTCAATTTTTTTACTTTGCATGATGAATTTAAATTTTTAAAAACGCATTTTTATGCAAATTGTTTTCCATTAGGACTCGCCGAATCTTTTATTAGGAATTTTTACCTTTCCTCCTTTAATTACTGTTCCTAAAAAGATCTGTATGTCGCATTGCTTTTTTCCGGACCCCAATCGGAAAAACTTAAAAAGGAATTACTGTCTCTTTTAACTGAATACTTCCCTCGTATATCTTTCAAATTTGTTCTGATGAACCAATATATTATAAAATCAATTTTTGGCTACAAAGATAAGCTTCCTAAAAGTAAGCTCTCCTCTGTCATTTATAAACGTAGTTGCGCACACTGTGCGTCTGAATATGTGGGTTCTACATCTAGAGTACTCGCTGTTTGTGTGGCAGCGCATGCTGGAAGAAGTTTCCATATTAACTGCCCCCTTGTCAACCCTTCTCACTCTGCTGTACGGACTCATGCAGAGAAGTGCGAGCTCCCTTTTATATTAGAAGATTTTAAAGTACTCACCACAGCTTCTAGTGTTGTTGTTGT